>JAQSVV010000545.1:0-58182 GCA_036375495.1 Agrotis segetum | reverse complement strand
AATATTTAATTTAGATGTACCAACACTTAGACCGTTGTTACTTAACAATTGATTCCCCTAGTAAAGTAGTAGTGAAAATCGTGAAAGTTATCGACGGAATTAAGTTCTATTGGCGCTATTACAACTGTTACGATTTCCATGTAAACTTATTACCTATTACTTATTTTCTTCAACATTTTTCAAAAGAAGAAAAGTACCAATGCTCCTGTAAATGGCGGCAGGAATAAAAATGTCGAAAGGCATTTTTAGTAGAGGTCGAAATAAGTAGATTTATTTTAGTATTTTGCATCGAAATGTTGATATTAATATGGATCTTCCCGGGATTTCTAATAGACAATCTCGTGTGGAAAACAGTACTAGATAAGATACAAATAATTAATAATAACTGATAAAATCATCAGAGATAAATTAATAAAATAAATTGTGTAAAAGTAAATAACCTTTTATTTTATAAATCACGGGATTTTCTGCTTTTAAAAGTACTATTCGGGATTTGGGGCATACTTATCCACTTTAATCTTTCGTAGCGTAAGTACATGAACAACTCTACCTAATTCCGACCTATGCTATGGTTCTAATGTAGGTAAGTAATATTTAGTGGTGGGTGAGTAATAAAGTTTTAAATTGCGTCGAATCAAGCGGCGCGTGAGTGGCGCGTGGCGCGCACGCGCCTCCTCTCTCACCGCCCGCCATTGTTTTTACTACGTACGCTTATTAATGCGATCATAATTACAATTTATTGTTCACTCATAAATTACTAATTAGTCAATAAAAATGTTTGCAAGCGTTTTTTCGTAGCCGGAAAATATGAATATATATTTATACAGTGGTGATGATTGTTTTCGACCGAGTACTTAGTATCATCTTATAATTAAATTCACTGAGAAACATTTATTTGTCTGATGTTCGATACAGGTAGTAGTCGTGTCACTTTCAATTATTTACGGTTCGATATCGATAATACCTAACTAGAAAACTATCAACACTTTATTTAAACGAGGCATCGCGAAGAGGCTCCAGGACGTATTTATCGTCGTATGACACAAGGTAATTATTCGTCCAATTATAATCTGCCGCGCCGTGATATTAAAAGTTGGAATTTTGATTAAAACCGATGCGGATTTTTATAACAGCGGCACGTAGAAAAAACGAAAGGCACAAAAATGGCGAGAAGACGAGCCAGCGAGCAGCAGGCTCCGTGCGAGCCGCTGGCGGCGGCGCGCCGCGCGACCCGTTCCGATACGCGACTACTTATTAAGACGGGGGCAGTTTTTGCTATTTGATTTGTTAAAGAGACTAAAACGGATACTGGTTTGCTATTTTAAAGCATTTTGAACGGAAACTGTACAGTTATTCTGAACTCGTTAAAGGATATAGCTATCTCGAAGTCGAAGCTATGTATTGAGAATTAATGCTATTGATTGAGTCGGTACTTACTTGGAATGATTTTTCATTTCTGTTTTCGTTTTTGAGGAGTAAAGAGAAGTTCAGGTCTCCTGCTGGCGAGGGTTTGATGGGATAGGTCTGGTGCGCGGGCGCGGAAGGGCAGCGGCGTGGCTCGGCGCTCGGCGGACGCTCGGCCTCGTCGGGGTTACTGCGGCATCTCTTGACTAGTTCCAGAGGTGTATCCGTGTCCTCGTGGGCATCCCATCTAGAGATAGGTGACTCATCTCCTACATCTACTTTTTCGCGCTCACATGCGCTTCCTGGTGACCAAATCTGGCGATTTTTTGTTGATAAATTAAGAGGAAGCTCTTCCTCGTCATCTGCAAACAAACGAACAGCGTTGTACAGGGCATCGGTAGGAAATACTTCGTTATTACAGACACATATGCGACACTGTGTCAACAGACATGTGAGTGCCGACAGTTTCTCTTCGTCTGTTCTTCACGCTTCTATATAAATAAATTTAAAGTCGGACGAGTCAAATCGGGCGTCTGTGGAGTGACTTATGAAATCTGTACAGGTGCGCCGCTGTTTGCCGACGGTAACGTCATTGTTTGCTCAACAATACATTAAAAACTTGCATATAAATTCGCCTACATTCACGGAAGACAATTATAATAAAAAGAGTTGAATTGTTTTGGTGATAAACCAATTTCCCAAGTAACTAAGTAATTAAATTAGTGATTTTGGAATATATTTCACTCTACTTGTTTATTAGAAGTCGATTCATAAAACTGAGATAAGTATTTATAGTTAATTGAAAAAAAAATTGTTAAACTAATTCGTACGTATCGACTTTTTCAGTCTCTACCGTTTCACTTTCTATTTCAGAATGTACTCGTATTACTGATATATTCGAAGGTTTTTAAAAACATGGTATGTACTGCTTAGGAAGGAATCTTCAATTACTTCAAACTGATAACACGACAGCTACCTACTTGCAAACCACTTAATTTCAACGTTCTTAATTAAATCTTTTAAATAAATTTTCTTATCAACAGCAATTAAACGTCAGTTCGTTAAAACGTTAGTCTTAAATAAATAAATAAAATCAAGTATGTACTACTTATTGAGGTTCTTACGCCCGGTTTGTTTGTTATCTCGAGGTTGAGTCGTAACCGGTACCAATACGGATAAGAGACAATTAGAATACAATTTCGTTTGGCGACAATGAGCGGCGCGGTACTTGCTCACTTTTCCTTGGAGCGTAGGAAACAAGCGCGCTGGTTCCATTGGCGGAGGTAAACGACATGTAAACGACGACATATCAGCGCCTCGACTTATTAATCGGTGCCTTACACAGATAGCTATTCTAATGAGTATTATTCAGGAGAAACCGCGTAAGGAGGCCGAGGCGAACGATGTTTTGTAATGCCGCGAACGTATCTAATTACCATTTTTAGGATTCTTGAAACACGTAAACACTTTCAGTGCGAGCTGATTTACTCTGCTTATATGAATTCCAATGTGAGGACAGACATGGACACAAACATTAAATCTTCAGACTTTGATTTAAACACTCGATCGATTTATAGTAATTGCAAATAAGTAGGTCAAGTATGGACTGAAAATCACTTTCAATACAACACCATGTAATTCTAGTGATTACAAATAAAATATGACTAACTACATGTTATATTCTATTGTCAGCTGCAACTTGTTCAGACACTACTCTGTGTTCTAGAACTTACCTACTGAGGTACCGTGACTCACATTGTATTACTTAAACTTTTCAAAACTCTGCTGATATGGTCCATAAGTATGTCTACGTGTTACAAATCGACATTTAAGGTAATATAAACTAAAAAGATGTGATTTTATAAAAACTGCAAAAAAAGCTTGAATATTCTTTTCAGTAGGTATTTTTTCAGCGGTCTTTAAACTTCCGTTACAGGTAGTATCCAAAATAATATGCTGTTTAGTTATAAGTATACTACAGTCAGAAAAGGTATGGTTTGGTTGGTCTTGGTTATAAAGCAAGGTAGTTACCATCTCTGGGCGGAGTATGCCTGGCGTGGTCGACGGGTGGTCGCACGAACTGTGGTGAGGCTCGTGGCATCAGAAGCGGCCAGACCCCTGCGCCACTGTATAGGGCTCCAAGACCACTGCAGTACATCAGTGCACCCAGTTCTGAACACAAAACAGTCGCTGATGATACAAGTTTTTTTCAAAACTGAATGGAAAAGGGTAAAATTGTAGTCGGGTAGGACCAGTTTGTTTGTCAACTTGACGATCATCATTGATCATTCTTTTCAACTAAATAGCTCATAACGGTATATATTAACAATATTTGAACACATACCAGTCGCTCGCGCGTATTGCTTGAGCGCTCTTCCTGCAATTTCGATGTCGCCCAACTGGAGAAGATCCAGTCGGTGATGTGAGAGTGAGTCGGGCGAACGAGGGGGTGAGCGCGGCGACGGCGGGGTGCGGGGGGACACACTGCCGTCTGGTGATGGAAAACGGTGAGCTGGCGGAGGCGGCGAGGATGGCTGGAACTGCTCCGCCAGCCTCGACAGAAGCACGTGTCGAGACATCCTAGACAAACGAACAAAGAAATGTTTAGATGTGTAACATTCTGGAAACTGGCACGTTGAAACATAATCCGAAGGCTGTATCAAGAATGCTAATTTAAAAAGCTCCGAGGATTCATCCCACAAAATACCGTGATAAAGGCAACAACATTTTAAATATCTCAACTGGCAATCTCTTTTGTTTTCACGCAGCTAAAATAACACAACTTGAATAAATTACAGGTAATAACGATTCTTTAACAATTAACGCCTGCATCACAATGTTAAGTTCCATTATGCGTCCAATTAGAACAAACCACCTGAGCTTTAGAATTGTCATTGACTAGTAGAGCTTTATCGATCGATCGTATTGCAACCATTCTGCTTTCCCGTGGGAACCTTCAGTTTTCTGAAGAGCTTTAGGTATCTTTATCTGTCGTAGTAAGCTGTACATTTACATCGAAGATGTTTATTTTGTTTCAAAGTGACACTATTATTCATTCATAAAAAATGTTTTAAGCCCACTAAGGGAAAACTGGATTTCACAAGGATTTCTTGTTTCTGCCTCTTGTTGTATGATAAAGTCAATGGCATCAAGATTTTTACCAAGGACACGCACTTAGCCTAAGCACTTCAATAATGTGCTTACTTATATAAATAATAGAAGTTGGTTGACATAAATTACAGGCCTATTATGATGTATTGTCTCTCTATAATAAAACACAGCTTTATTACCGTAAGTTCATAACATTTTCTAAATGATAACGGCGATCGCGGCGTTGTCAGTCACCTTGTTCACGAAGACAACTCAATATGATGGTAAGTAGGTACCGCGTTTATCAAGATTTTACGGTCAGCGCGGATCAATTCAAAAGTTGCGATATCATCTTTGTTTTACGTGACCGACGTCATTAGTGTCCATCCGACTACCTACGTTCGTATTTGTTGACAGCCCTTGCTGATTAATCCGACCGCTTGTTTGTTGACAGCGAATCGTATTAAAAGCTCAATCAAGCAAATGAAGAATCAGAATAATGGAAGTGGTCGGCGGAGCGCGGCCGGCACCCGCTGCGTACGCGCATTAATAATGCACGTGTCGAGTAAAACAATCTTCATTAGTCTAACACACATTACATATTTACAGAATGGATGTCCGCGTGTTCCATACTATTTCACCGCGCTTCCATTAGGGATTAAAGTCGAGGAGCTCACCAGCGCCAGTGTACACGGAGACATACATTTGTCGTCCTAAATTATAACTAATGATATCGGACAATGATTTGCAAAATATCCTAATTACAATAATGCCCGAACAGACTCATTTACGAATGGTTTACGTATAGATATCGATCACATTCATGATGTCCACGAAGGGGCAGTTCAATTTTCTTGTCTTACAAATGCAAACCAATTGATTCGTGCTATTACTACTAATTGGCTAACAAGCTGGCTAACGCGAGGGTTGTGTGTCGCAATTTCTTGTTTCAATAAAGCAAGGCTTTATTTATTAGAACGCGAGTAGCAATTACCTTGCGCGACGACTGACTCCTTGTTTTTTTTCTTACGGTACAGTGGGAACTCGAGCAAATGTTGAGAAAATCAATCAGCGCAAAAATTGACATGAATAAAAATTATATTGATGTTTACCTCATTTAGTTTTCTTTTTGTCTAGTGTCTCTATTCAATATATCCTTTACTGACACTTTTGTGTGGTTCACAAAGCGCTATCAGCCGTTTGTGAAATAGATTAAATTAAAATCCGACAGCAATCTGTTCAAATATCTTATTAGATTTTATCAAATTGTCAATCAATATAATTAGTTTTTATTACAATTGTACCTATGACTTGGTTTTGCTTTTATTAATGGAGAACAGGATACATTAACTGATTGCATTTTAAGCCTCTGTAGAAGAGTTATGCACATTACAAGCAATATAGAGCGTGGAAGCCTACCAATACGAACTGAAAATTAATTATTTCATCGTTATTCGTGGTTCCGGTTTCACGGCGCAGGTTGCAAAGTAAATTACGTTGTTTCCGCGTAATTAAAACGATCGTTTATAATGTTAAAATGATGGAGCTTAAAAGAATGTTCGATATTTCATATTAGTTTCATCTAGTGAACAGTAGCTGAAACTTTTCGTTATTAATTTTGTTACCTTATTCGGAATAGGGTGTAAGTAAGTCGAGACTTATGCCCATTTAAATATGAAAATCTCAAAATATAAAATCTTATTGCAGACTCGGAAATTCTAATTTAGTGTCTATATTTTGCCGCCCAATTAACCACATTAAGGCATTTGTGAACTAAATGAAGGCTGCTTTTCCAACAGAGATGCGCAATGCAGCTGTGCTGCGAAGATGTAAAAGCTGAGATACGAAACTGTGAGACCGTTTCCACCGATGCTACGCTATGTAACTGTGCGGTAAGATGTGCTATGAAGATGGGTAACTGCGCTACGAAGATGCGCCGCCACAAGGTAGCTGCGATTTGAAGATGCGTACCTGCGCTACGAAGATATGCTGTCACAAGGTAGCTGCGCTATGAAGATGCGTAGCTACGCTACGAAGATGCGCAGCACGAGCTATGCGATGTATCGCTTGTAGGGAAAACGACCCATAGCACGCAGCCACAGCACGCAGCCATAGCATGCATCTTTTCATATAAAAAATACATCTTAGTTGAATCCGTTTCCACCAGTACTGTGCTATGTAAACCAATGAATATGATTGGTGGATATCAAACGCATCCGCAGTAACGTAGCATAGCGCATCTCTAGTGGAAAAGCAGCTTAAGAAGCGATACCTCGTTTATACTGAAAATATTTCACCACCCATTGTTTTAAATGTCGGGTTGCTCTTGTGTTCATACTTCTAGGTATTAAAGCATGTCGGAACAGATGTACAAATTTGGTTTCGCTTTATTTATTTAGTTCTATATACTTGCAGATTATTTGCTCGGCATTGCATCTTCAGACGTGTTACTTAGTACACAGGTATTAAATTACAGTACGTGTAACTTATATAAATATAGACATGAGTAGACCATGAAGTGAAATGTAGGACTTTCAATGTGCAGTTCTCGTTTCCGTATTGAGCATGCTTTTGATTTTCCTGGCATGCAGAAATATTTTCACGGGGCGTTAATTGTAAATATGTAGATTGATTTTCAATACATAGTTGCAAAAAGCTCTTTCTACAGGTTTTACCTGCTTGTCTTTTAAGATGAAGATGTCTGATAACATTTTATTTATCTTTAAACAAAAACATTGCATAAGAACTATTTATAAAAAAAAATGGTTTTAAGGCTGAAAAATGAAAATGATTGCACCTGTCATTGGTAGGTAACATAAGTTAATGAATACATTTGGTACAAAAGGTTACAATAGGTAGATAAACGTTTTCTGTAAGTATAATGTGAAAGTTAAAATAATTAATAAATAATGAAAATGTACAACAACGAGCTATATCTAAGTGTTGCAGAAAGTTATTAAATTAGCAGCAGTTTAGGTATGTCGCAAGTTAAACAATTTTCAAGATAAAACTAAGATAAACAGGTTTCAAAAAAATTTTGGATATTCATAAGTACCTTATATTTCTTCTAAAACAATAATTATGTTATTTCCTTCTGGCAATTTCTTTAAGATTGATATCATAGTAAAAGTCTAAAACTATTGTTAGATTCTAGAATTGTTTTATTGAATTAATTTTTTGTAAAAACATTACCAATTGAATCACGATTTGACAACTTTGTTGTTGGATTTTTCAATTTCGCATAGTTTACACTAAATTATCTAATAAGGCTTAATTTTATATAATGCATATGTCCACAAAGAACTTACCTCGATCGGAATTTCTACGAAGCTACGAAAACCTATTTCACTCACTACTACGAAACACTGGCTTCTATTAGAAATAAATATTTTTTAATCAGTCCAACATACACCATAAATCTAATGTCATTTTAATTAATGTTTAATAATAATAAAATATAATTAATATTAAATGCAGCGAACGATATGACGTCGCGAAAATCGTAAGGCTGCGTAAGATCGGAAAACGTCACTGACTGCTACGGTGCGTCGCGTTTGGCGCCCGGCACCTGACTGAAATAAGGCTCGCGCGCCCCGACCTACCCGACTCCTCTTCCACAATAACGTTCTTTTTTCAAAACTCTGCTAACAAAAAAGAGGTCGGACGGAGGCTGAGCAATAAAGAAATGATTTGATGAAACAGGCACTTGACAGGTGGCTCGCGTCGCATCCTCGCATGCAGCACTTAATTGTTGGTTGCGCTTACGTTGACGGCGCGGAGGATGCACTGAAAAATGGCTTTTAAGTATTAATGCCCACAAATAAGCGGTTGCTCCTTATGTGACATTTAAACCCTTGCATTAAGAATTGCAAAAGTTAGTTGTGCATAGACCGGTCCCCTACTTAGGGACGAAGCCTCGGGTTGGTTACATCAGTTACATGTCATGTTCCTGGATTAACTAAATACTGGTAAATACTAATTAGTTAATTTGATTTGTGCCCAAAACTGAGATTAACTAACTGCACGCGGCTTAGATTTCTCGTAGCGTTGCGCCCCGCCCACCGCGCGCTATTGGTCGCTATCTAGAGTTGGGCGGAGCGTTGCTTAGATACTAACTTAGAAGCCTTTTTAATGTAACAATCTAATATTATTTATTTACAAAACGATTCGTTCAATTATTTTAGAGTTTTAGTGTAAATTAATTTATCAAGTGAAGTGACAAACTAGGCTTTGAATTAAGTCACACAATTCAGGGCTCTAATATAAGCAGACTACGTAATGTATATGTTACGGTTAAAGCCCGAAATGCGGTTACACCTAGGTTTAACCGGCTAAACCTAGATGTAACCTCACTTTGGGCTTTAACCGTAACATTTACATGAATAATAAACTTTTCTAAGTCATTTGAAACAAAGTTTGATTCCACATCTCGGTGTCTTTCCGGGGTCGTGGGAATAACGAGTAACCGTGGATTTTAGTCAGTACAAATCTGAAGTCCCTCCCGCCCTGTCCTGGGTGGGAGGACAATTTCGACTTTACCACTTAAAAATAAACGTCTCGGTGTCTAAGAAAGTCCGTCGCATCATGAGTCATGAGATAATACTTAACATAAAAAGAAACACTACGAGTATTTGATGACTATTTCCATAGAGTTAAGACTCTCTGATCTCTCAGAAAGAAAATATCTGAGGGTAGGTATTATAAGTCTTTGTTAACACTTTAAAACCATTTGTCTTGAAAATTTATCAGTCACGGCAATTATAAATTTAGCATGACCTTTAAATATCCCATTTACTGGCATACAAGAATTTATTTTAACTGATTAAACGCTTCAAGCCCGAAGTAAAAACTGATTAAGTTTGCATAAATAGCTAATACTTCTTATGCATTGCCTATGGTTTGACAGATGAAAGGTGCGCGACGAACTTGCATGAGAAATTGGCGATCAATACTTTATGTGACATTTTAAATGCTTTATTATGTATTACCTTGCCAATTAAAATATTCGATAAAAACTATTTATGTGGCTAAGCTGGTATAAGTAACTTGCCATAGGGTTGGTAATACATTATTTTTATGCTGTGAACAGTTAGTTATGATATAAATCTTTACTAAGGATGTAGAGCCAATGATGTGTCATGTGTGTTATTTTTTAAAGTTAACAAAACAGCCATTAATCTGTGATAAAGTTTAAATATTAACAGAAAAACCTAATGTTTAACCTAAGAACTATAAATTCTGAGTAGCTTATTAGAATTATGTGTTGATAGTAACATTTTCCCCTGATCAAGCGATTGTAATAGCAATCTCGGGAAATTCAATTAGGTGGATAATCTGCTTTGGTTGCTGCGTGTTTAGTTACGCGAGGTGACGTAGGGCTTCAGTGGGGGAAGTGCTTCAGCGAGTGCAGCGCGCAGGGGGGGGGGACCAGGGGGAGCCATGGGGGCTGTAAACATAACGGCGAGCGCGTGTCAGGGTGCGGGGGTGCGCAGCGCGGGGGCGCCGGGCGCGGGACGGGGGGCGCGCGTCACGGCCCGTTAGCGCGGATCCTCGGCGCGTGCACATGTCGCCTCGGCACGCGCCCGCGCCACTTTTTATCCTTCTTTTTTTTCTGTTGCCGTTTTTGTTTTCTCCCTTTGTTCAAAATACGAATTAAAGCCTCCTTTTCGATTTCGGGTGAATTAATGAAGCCGGGTTTAAGATATCACGATCGTCAGTCTGATAAGATTTTGTTATTCATTCATAGTACGATGTGACTTTAATTTTTCGATGTTTCCTAAAATATTGTTTGGTTTCGTATAACGGGACGTAAAGAGAGAGGGAGGTGATAATAGTTGTAGCAGAGTGAGGTCTAGGTGATACCTCAAATAAACGGTAAAGCGGAAGGGAATCTAGTTATTTATGAAATGTATTGTTTGGCTAGGTACTTATCGCATGATTCATATAAGTAGTATAATCGCAAAACAAAAACCCAAAATGGAGAGGTAGGTTATGCGAGGAGATGTATGAGATAAAAACCATGCAAATCCTTAAACACGTTCATAAAGTATGCGAGTACATGTTTGATAGATAAGTAAATCAAAATAAAACAGTTGAAGGGTAGATACGCATGTTTCAGCTGCAGGCGTACGGAACCGGTCGGGAGGCGCGCGGTGCAGTGCGTCGCGGCACTGCGGCGGTGCTGCGCCCGCGCAGGCGGCTGGCGCTGTCGCCGTGCGCCATTCCTTACAGTCAACTTTTATTAATTGGGCAGATGAGAGCCACGGCTTCCATGATGAATGCTTATCCCTTATACGGCCAGCAGTTCGCGAAACCTTTTATAGATTCTCAATTAAAAGTGTCTATTATAGTTAATAGGACGATCAGACATTGTAGCGTTTATAGAAACGAGAATATTTGCTTTAAGTATGTATAAAAACAGGTAATATAACGGAAAGGACGATTAAGTGGAATAAAATATAGTGTAGGGGTGCGGGTGGCAGGTGGCTGCGGCTTAGGGATGCTCCCATTGTTGCGACTTAGATATCGACACGCAATATCATTTGGAGACAAATGATTTGTTGTGATTCTGCATATTATTTTTATGTTTTGTTGTCTAGGGAAGTAAAAAAAATACTTTTTACTTCTTTAATCAGAAAAGCTTTTACATTTTTGATACACATAATCACAATAGATTTTATAATAATATACCGGCATTACCGGCACGAAAATATACACAAGTCAGGTGTTTTAGGTACATGAGGATTTCAAATTACAGCATCGAAAGTAGAAGCTTGCTTTAGTGTAAATTCAACATCTTTAAATGTAAACGGGACCCTAATGAAGATGTAGCTAATTAATACGAGTATTATACCTGTATTGGTTATTCCAGAGTTGAAATTCTTAGCATTCCTCTTTGCGACCTTGACGTATAAGAAGCCATGTTCGATTTCTCGAACACTAACTAGCTTGTTGGCTACAGAAAGTTCATCATTTCATCAATCTTGTTCTATAACAGATAAGTAAAAAGTTTTATATCAACAATTCATCCTCTCTCTCTCTCCTGATTTCTCAGATGTAAGTTAAATAAGTTATACAGACACATTAAGTCATTCATTATTAATTTGATACACAAAATTACTTAACAATGATGAAAAACAACTTATGCTCAAGATAGTTTTTATTTTAGAGCTTTGTAACTAGCTGCTACGAGTTATGATAAACTACGACTGTAGCAGTTTTTATTAAATAAAAAAACTTACTTATATGTTACTAACGTTAAATGTCTAACGTCGATAACGGGAATCGACGCACGCCGCGTCTAAGGAGCACCCTCAGTTCAAGACAAGATTCAGCACGCGAGTCGGCGCGCTGCCTGCGCCCGCGCCATGTGCCTTTAACGGATTTATTGGAACGCCTGCGCGTGCCGTGCGTCAGCCACTCGTGCGCACCGCCTTTATTTGTCCAATATATGGGACTGGGTGAACACTTTCTCTACGGTTTATCGAGAACCGACTGAGAATATTGAAGGAATTGTGATTTTTACACAAAATAGCTGGATTAGCCAGAAAAAGTCATATAGATAACAATCATATAGTGTGATTGTATCAGATAGCTTATCAAAATTTTTGAATTAAGTTGCATTATTGGAAAATAAACAGTCAACTATCACAGCCAAAAATATTGCACCTTAGTTTTTGTTCGCATCAATTATTTACTATTTTTTGTTCGAAAGGAGATACTTCTGAAGTGGTCCCATAGTCACCAAATCAGGATCCAATCATCAAATATATATATATCACCAAATCGAACCCTCAAATTTTATGAACCTAAGTACACATCGTTTTTCGCAAATAATTAATATCAAGTAATTTATGTACTTGCGAATGGTAACCATCATCTCATGCAGCTGAGCTGACGATGGAAGGTAGTAGGCATTGACAGATTTAGTAACTTATTTTTTGATGTTTGCAAAGGTGTTTGTCATTTTGGTCTCGTGATCATTAGGTCAGGAGGTGATAGGCTAAAAATCTTTAAAAACGACAGCACATTTCTCGCAATTGCTGCTATTTACACCATACCATAACATAGCATCGCGCGAGTTCATTTGAAGTCGGTTTTTGTTTTTTTTTTATTTATTTTTTTATCAGCGCTTTCATCATTGATCAAGTGCTACCACTAATGTGCGGTTTACTATACGGAGCTTTGAGAACTTGTTTGTTCGCCTAATGTTGTTCAAAGTAGAAGAAAGTAACTGCAACTTAATGCAGTAAGAAGTTTATGCAGGATTGCGCAGCCACACATATGCTTGTTTATGCCGAAACAACAGAAGAGAATCCCACAAAATCAGTGTAACATTTTACCGTGTAAATAAACACCCGTTACGGATAGTATCAATTTGCATACATTTTAGCAGTTGGAGGTCTACAGTTAGAAGGCGACTGCGGGTGTTGTGGCGAGTCATATGGCGGGCGGCGGCTGAAACCGTAAAAGCTTGTGGAGTGTGCGCATTGTGTGGTGCGTGCGCGGTGCTGCGGCGCGGACGACACGCCCGCTCATTACGACGAAAAACTGCGCTCCTCTCCGCTAATTGCGATCATTCTTACGCACTCCCATATTGAGTGAGCACATGTTCCCCGAGTCGAGGCCGCGCAGGCGCACTGCTGCTATGTTGCGGTTTGCGATTACTGAATGTGTAATTGTGTAATGAGAGCGCGCGTTCTCCGCAAAAACTTACATTTCAGACATTCATAACTATTAAAGCTTTTATTAATAAATTATTAAATATTCTGTAGTTAAGGTTTGTGGTAACCGGGTTCCGGGCGTGTTCGCTTGCGTGTGCGCATAGTTAAAGCTTCACAATCGCGTCTATAGAGCTTTCGAAAGAACATGTATTCACTTGACTTTTGATTATTGGAAGCTATCAGAGGCATACACAGGCATGCGTACGTGTATTCTTTGACAATTTAATAGCATATGCGCTTGCACCTGCCATTGCAAAAAGTAGGCGCACGCTTCAGGCAGTGAAGCGCGGAATTCGTCGCCGCGGTCGTCCTCTAGCCTATCTTATACGCTATTTATTGGTAATTGATTGGAAAGGTGCATTAAGCCCCCGTGTTATGTTTTTATAACGTTTGACCATACTTGGATTTGTTGGGTCTTTAGACCAGCCCTGAACCTAAATACTTATGTTAACATGTCTCGTATCTACATTTCACGTACACTGCATACCTGTTCGGCTATTTATATTTTTATTGTTAGCCATTGTTGAGCAAGCTTTTCCTTTTATGTCACCCTTTATTTTGTGAGTGAGAAAATGTTTCCTTCAATTGTTGCATTGTCTTCCTTATTTTCATGATACAAAAATTTATAGAAGCGAGTTTACGTTTCAAAAACAATGTTATCAGAATGCACTTTTTTATCATAACATGGGTCCTGGGAACCAAGGACAGGGCTTGAGCTACTGTTAGACTTATACTGACTAAAATCCAGGGCGTCCTTCAATAGCCCTAAACGTTCCGGGGTCACGGTATTCATTAGACCCGCGACCCCGGGAGGCTTTAGCCATCTAAAGGAGATGCACTCGTTGACATAAATAGATTATACAACTGGTTTGTTGTTCCACTCGTGTTTATCAGACTTCTGAGCTTAGAGTCCTGGTTATTTTTAGATTAGACTAAATATTATTGGGTTTTATCAAAACGAATCGCGTATTATATTATTGACCCTTGATATTTGTTGACGAAAAAGACAGGTCAGCATTTTTGTTAAAATTAAATAAGTATGAACAGAAACTTAAAACTATTCTATTTTACATTTAACAAAAATGACCTTATATGTTTCAAGGAATATAGTATTATAATTTGTAATCATATGGAAACCTAAACCCACAATTAATATTACACCCAAATAAAACTTGAAAGCGCACTCTCCGCTCATTAGTTCTGCAAGTTACGAAGCGTTAATAACGCAAAAATTTCGTAACCGATAGAAATCCGTAGCACAGTTCTACGCCGAAATGTGCAGCCGCTACGAGATTATTTTTTACTTAGTTTCTTTTGTACTAAGTGTTCTTTGTATTTTGTAAACTTTGTAATACTTAAATTGCAGTTTGTCATTTAGTTTCAATCAACATTTTAAAATAGTAATTCATATTATTAACATTTTTAATAAAAATCTATTGCGATCGAGTAATAAATTATTTCTAAATTAAATGAAGACACATTTAATTTAAAAATGTTTTAGTCCTCGTTATAACGTTTTATTTGTGTTCAGCTTGATCTGTCTGGTTTGGGCGGCTCGCAGTACTCGAAAGCGCTCAGTGAAGATGTCTGGGCGAGTTAACGCGTGCCCCGCGGCGGCGGCTGCGGTCGCCGCTCATGTCCGCTTAATGAGTGTTTTAACTACTGTTGGTAAATCATGCTTTTACGTCCTTCGGGCACAGATATACGACGCCGCGACTCAGCTGCGGATCATGATTCAGGGCTTAAAGGCAATTATCGTTTGCAATCGAATAATATCGACAACAGAAAGGTTGTACACGGAGATCAATAAAACTCAAAAGATGTACCAAATATAACCTGTATTTCAGTAAAGTCGTCGTCAACATATATTATAATGGCATCAGTAAAGCTAGGCACATTTTATTAAACGACATAATATTTTTATCCATACACACGACAATCGAAATAAATTCCGAAATGTGGTATCCCAACCGACAACTTGAAATTCGTATACGAAAAAAATTGGGTTAGCGCAATTAACCACCAAAGGTGCCGCGATTTTGCAGGCGGATAATGAATGGGCAATCACGCGCCTTTGATAAGTGCGCGGGGGACCAGCTAGCGGTACACGGCGGCCGAAGGAGCCGCGTCCCGGGGGCCCGGGGCACGAGGTGCGGGGCCCGGGGCACGAGGAGCAGGGTCCGGCGGCCGGCAGGTGGCGCGAAGGCCACTCCGGGACCGGGAGCGCGTCGCCTCCAGTTAATTGATTCCAATCTGAGAAGCGGCCTACGATAATTCACTCTGTAAGTAAGTGTGTATCCACTCTCGCTCTTTGATAATTATAAAACGGTCGACAGGTAACGGCATTTCGCAGTTCTATTGTTTTTGTATTGATTGTTATTTGCAGATTGCTATAATCGAAATAATTGACGACGAAGGTTAATTCCCCAATGCGCGTACTTTTTGGGTTTTTATAGATCATGCATTTTTCTGACTTTTAAATCCAATTGTGCACTGAATTTGATATTGGCAATTTTTTATTTGGCTACCTCTGACAACCGTACAAACTTTAAGTTAGGCAAATCGTTAAAAAGAAATGCCTAGTTTTCCACGCAAAGTTCAATTAGATGGAAATTCCGATTCTTATGATCCAAGATATTAATTATTCAGCAAAGCTGATCATTTTGCGCGTGTATGCTTGCGCACAGATTACAGAACCATTGATTTTCTTTAAGTACAGACTGTAAAGACAGGGGCAGAGTAAAAAACAAGCTTTTGGACGGAACCGGCCCGCGGTCGGCCGCCCGCGCCGCATTCGCCGGAGTGAACCGATTTAATTGCCGTCATTAATCCGTGGACAAGACCGTTTTCTTTGCACAGTGGCTATTTCGAGTGCGTATCGCCATTTTCTGTACGTTTTTCTCAAGTACCTAATAATAGGTATCGATATTGAAAATTACGTATTATTAATATTCAATGGCCACGCTGAACGTTTGGAGAACAAACTGAAAAACAAGAGATTTACATAATAGATTTGTAACTTATATGCTAGGTAATGAACTGATCTATACATTTCTATGTATATTTCTACGACGATTGCTATGCAGTTGTATAACTATTCAATTACACACGACAAAAAAAATAAACAAAATTCGGATTTTGAATCGTAGCTTTTTATAGTACTTAGATACCTACGAAACGAGCAACCACCGTTATGATTAAAATTATGCGGCAGATTTAGTAATTACATAATTTGACTAAAATATTTGGATCTAGTCAGGACGTCGCATCTCAGGCATACATTTATAGTGATATCTATTCTGGTATGTATTGAATTTGAGAAAAGTTTCTTTCTTTATTAATTTAAAAGTAAAGTAGAGTTTATGTAAAACTGTGGTAGTGCATGGTTCGGTAAAAGAGACAACCCTGTAAACACTTTCGAGGATTACACGCATGACAGTTTTAAATTATGCTGTTTACATAAATGAAGAACGACAGCACCAATGATTAATTACTCCTCAATGCTCATGTTGGCTGTGACAAAACAAACGAAGCATTTTAGTCACTATTGATAAAAAAACAACTGAGTATAATAAAACACTTTTCATCCCCCCACCTCGGAAAGACTATTTTTTCTCTTCGATATCTGAGCGTAAAAGCCGTTTTTATCCTCTAGTGAATAAAGTAAAATTGAATTTAGAACATCGTGTGCAATAATGAGTTGTACCAGTAATGCGCCCGCTGACCCCAACAGCTGATCGCTGATCGACCACATCAAATTTCAAAAATAGAATTGATTTTTCATCCCCCCATCTCGGAAAGGCTATTTTTCCTCTTCGATATCTGTGAGTAAAAGCCGTTTTTATCCTCTAGTGGATAAAGTAAATTGAATTTGGAACATGCACGTGCACTAAAGAGTTGTGCCAGTAAAGGCGGCTGCTGACCCCTACAGTTGATCGCTTGTTGTGGTGCCCATTGGGCTAACAGAATCCTTTGGTGCGTAATCTACTATTAATTTATTACAATCTAAAAAGAATAGAATAGAATAGAAAACATTTATTTTAAATGGACACACACACACACACAGACATAATAAAAAATAAAATCTCAGACTCGGAACCTTCTACTTTTCTTTTGCGGTTTTCTTTTCACGTCCTACTTATTGTTAAGAAAAACCAAGATAAAAATAAGAAACTTAAAAACATACTAAACTATATTTTATTTTCTGTAATACTTACCTATAATAACGTAGTAAGTAGTTATTACCTAAACCTTTTTTGCATCTACTCATTTCCTCGCTGAGGTGGGATGAAAAGTTACGTGTTGCACTCGAGTGCAAAGATTTTTCACCTTGTGCTCTTTTGATTCCCTCGCTACCGCTCATGATTCTAATTTTTGAATCACTCGTTGCACTCGTGATTCAATTTTTGAATCATTCGCTTGCTCGGTCATCAAAATTGAGCACGCGGTTAAAAAGCAACTTTGCACTCTTGTATAACAAATAACTATTGTTAACTAGTGTGATTAAAATCAAAAACAAAAAATGCTAATCAAAAGGGCGAGTGTTTTGTAAAGTAGCTGTTTCCATATATATGTAAGCAGACAGCGGGTAGCGGCGTATCAGCGAACGGTGCGTGCGACTTGCACAGAGAGCGCACGCGCCTATAGTAATTACGCGCAAAAGGTCGCGCGCGCACATTGCGCTTGCTTGATCCGCGCGCGCCGCCTGCGCATGCAGCCCCATTCCACCACCATTACACCGTCGAGCGTCGCCTCCGGCTCATCTTCACTTTCAAGCAACATTAAACGTGCTATGTACGGACGCCATTAGATCCATGAGACATAATTCTTCATCATTAAATCCTACATTATCTCGATCGCTTGTAATGTCCTGCTCAATGTGAATGCTAATAGGTACCTCTCTATAGCATATTTCGGCTAAGTTAGTCGTTAATCACATTTGTTTCTATTTTAATTGATTTAAGTTTCAATGTGGAAATCCAGGGATGTGATGAAGTCCCTATAAGTCATGGGTTTTACCCACTGGTAAGTGAGTACATGAGCAGTGGTATCGGCCCCGACTTACCAGCTTAGGTCGTGGGTTTGTACCTAGGCAGTCGAATTACTTTGTGTAATTTATTTCATCATCACTGCTCTCGCAAAAGGGTGAAGGTGAACATCACGAGGAACCGGCATGTCCTAGAACGAAAAGTTTGAAGACATGTGATGATGTGACATCTACTAATCCGCACTTGGCTGGCGGGGTGGATTATGGTCGACTCTCTAGAGAACATTGTAGGCTGATGATGATGATGACATGAGCAGTCTTTTATATTATTTATTACTCGACTAGCCAAAACAACTGTCAGTCGTAAAAAAACTAAAGCTATTGACTCCGTATCTCTCAGTTGCCTCACTACAAAGTAACATGATGATGAAGCAAAATGAACCATAATGAGGTTGTCTAGCTGATGTAATTTCCATAAATTAGTTAAAAATAGTAAATTCAAAGCAAAACCTTACTGTAGTAATCTTATCATGAAAATCCTACAGAGCATCGGCTCTGTAGTTCCATTGGTAGGACTTTTCACATTTTTGTGTAACTTGGAACGTTCAATTGATAAAGACAATATTCCTCGTTTGTACACTACAGGCGCGTTTTGTATTTACCTTTACAATAAACGTAGTAAATACTTCAAGTACACTGTAAATAAATAAAAAACAGAAATCTTGTGATAAGGCCTCAGAAATCAGAATAAGTGGGGTTTTTTTTGCTTCATTAACGTTTTATCCTCAGCAGTATGTAGTTAACGCAAACATACCATTAAAATGCTAATATTATGGATTTCTTTTGCGAATGAAGAAATAATCTCAAACACATAAAACGATTCGCCATTCACATGAGTACGAGATATTTATGTAAACTGCCCGTTGCGATTACTTATAGACGAGTTGCATTAGGATAGCATGCAATTTGAAAAATAGAAGCTTGCTGATTTTTACACAGAATTTCAAACATTCTTACTAAGTATAGGGAATGCAGTACCGTATCAAACCTGCATCCTTTCGTGCGTACGCTGTTTTTCTGTCCCATTATTGAGTGTTTAGTTCCCTTTTTCCCTACTGGCTCAACATGGTATACTGCTCCACTAATTATTTTGATAGAAATGATCACTACTGACTAACGAACAGCAATTGATTTTTTTATATTATAGAATACAATGTGTAACGTTAATAGCGCAAAACCTCTCGTGGGGTAACTCAGCCCATGTTTTTTTTTTGCGAATTTTCAAAGTGTTGGAACAAACATTGTTCAGCAACATGGGCTGAGTTACCCCACGAGAGGTTTTGCGCTATTTAACGTTACACGTTGTAGATAGATTATAGGGAGGTATCGTATTAAAGTCTAACCAGTCAACTTATAAAGAGATCAAAAAATGCTCTTTTAGAGATTAACTTACAAATGAATCCTACTTATATAATATACTTAGACAAAAGAACAGGTTAGTTTCTTGATGTGACCCTGTCGTTCATAGTTAGATGTGTAGCCAAAAACGACAATATCAATATAATATCGTAAATGCTTTTAACGATTCCATTTAAATGTACGCAAAGATATGCAAAAATGTAAGCTGAGTGCCACTGTTAAGCTTTCATATTGCCATAGTAAATTGTATATAGAGGGTGACGCTATTCGAAAATAAGATATTTTCAAGATTTTATGGCAAATTATGGGTTTAGCACGGCCTGCACGGTACCCGCCAAGATTGCATTTAGTATTATGAGTCCTCCAATAAATTAACATAATATAGCAATAATTATTGTCGGTCGACATATAAATTACCCACCTAAATGTGCGCGGGTACGATGAGGGTTATTTATAATATATAGAGTCATGCTTGATACTTTTACTGTGATATTATTTAGAGTCGAAGAAGAATATATCCTATAAGTAGGTACCACACAATTTTGTACTTCAGTCATTTGTTGAATTTATCAATACTTACGAAATTAAATACCTAATTGCATCTGAATACACAGTTTGACTAAGGTAAAAAAACAATGGAGTTAAAGATCTGTAAAATTCGTTTAAAGTATAACCCCTGATTTGAATAATTAAGTGTGTTTTATGGTGAACGCACATTTAGCCGCACCGCAGTCTCCGCAGTCTGTTTTCTTACCGAATTCTTTGAATTTGCGATGCGGTGTGCGAGGGATCATAGAACTTCATACAAAGAATTGGGTTAGAGAACAGACTGCGGAGACTGCGGTGCGGCTAAATGTGCGTTCACCATTAGATTGTAAAATAAACTAGGTAAGTATCTACTAATCTTCCTTCACTACTGTTTCTAACTTAAATAAATGTACTGTTTACACTTAAGACACCTACAAAATTTTCTTTTGTTCATTTAAACAACATATTTATTCGATTTTAGTCAGTACTTACTCAAGTTTTTCAGAAAGGTAGATAGAAAAATTTTGGTAGCACGTGATTTTACAGAGGTCACACTTGAATAAATATTTCAATAATTGTCAGCAGCAAACGTTGTGTATTTGAGAACCGTCTGGGAGACATCGGCATTTAAGTATTTGTTTTTTAGATACGAATTAAAAAGAGAAATTGAGTTGAGTTTACAATAAAATAATACCAATCCTCTGTTTACTAGAAGTCTTCGATAGTATAAAAGTATGTTTTCCGATAAATGATCGGTTCGCCACGGTCATTCTGTTTGGTTAATTATTAAAGCCGATTGCAATTAAGTGTCGGCATGTGGTCGTAGCACAACAAAGCCTGCATTCAGTAGGTGCGGCCATGAATTTCATGTGTTATGATTGTGCGACAGGTTCATACGCGTGTCATGCGTCGGACGCGAAGTGATGCGACGCGTCGCGGCTCACTGCGTCTACTAGTCGTAACATCTGCCGCCGCGCGCCGCCTTTATAATCCAACGGACTTCAATTTAACTTACCTAGTAAACAACTCCCATTCTACCCTTTGAATGAAATACTAACTCAAAGAAATAAAGCCTATTTTCCCCATGAGCAAAATATGTCAAAATCAAACGTAGTATTTCGATTTTCTGCAAGTACAAGACGTGCTATACCTAAGCGGTTAGGTATGTGCGTAGTATCTCTACGTAGTTTGTGGGTATGAGGCATCCGTTTGCAGAGATTCTGAATTAAAATAAATATGTTATTATTATTTTAATATCTTTTTTACATTCTTATCACAGCAATTAACAGACGAAAGAGTTATTTAATTTCAAAGTTTCTTTGACGGCGAATTCATGTTAATTAACATAAAAATTTTACGATTTTAATAATGAATAAAGTCATAATCTGGAAGTACGCAATTAGGTATTCAATAATCGCAATTTAATATCTACAGATGAACCGAATAAAATAACTTTATTGCGGTTTATAAAACCAACTTTAAACTCTATAGTTGATGCACGTTTTATTGCTTACTTGTTGAGATTAATTTATACGAGTAGGCCTCTTTTATAACAGTTCAAATACTACCTAATATTTTGGTAATGTCTGTGGGACAATGTAGAAACTAAATATTTTTTCATAAAATTACAAGTTCTTGTGGCGTGTAATAGCAGTGCAAGCTACGCGGTTATAAATAAAACTTTCGCGCGGCGCAAGCGCGTTAAATCGAATCCGACGATGGCTGGAACTCGTCCTGGCGCACCTGCGACAATTTTTATAGTATAAATTTGCATTAATTCATTTAGTCCTGTTTTCAACACGGCGTATAAATGGGTTAGCCGGTAACTGGTGGGATCTAGCCGCTGCCGGCGCAGGCGCAACGCGACGCGGGCGTGGTGACCCTCGACACACGTCGCGTGTCCCATCCACCTTTCAAAGTTAATCGACACACAACAAGCACACGCGCCTACTGTATTTTCTTTTGTCGAGCTTGAAGTATCTATTACTTGAAATAAATAAAATGGTGTAAGTGAAGTCATGTTTTTAAGAAATACAGTCAGTACCGAAATATCGAAGCCTCAAAACAATAAACATGGCGAATATCCCGCTCTTAAATAGAGATCGGATAAGTAAGAGTTAGTAAGTTCAAAAATAGGAAATTACTTTTACTTAAGACTTTAAAAGTAAATCTTAACAAAAATAAATCCACAATTTTTCTACTTAGAAATCCTTAGTACCATGTGACACCGCGATCATAAACGAAAACAAAATGTTAGAAGCAGGCAGACTCAAGGAAATCTATATGTATTTTCAAGTATGTAAAGCCTGTCTACTTAGTGAGATTGCATCTGTAGTAATTACCTATCCACTGTCAGCTATCATCCTCGATGCCACACAACTTACGCTTATTTATTATGTAAATATGTTTCAGATTTTTACTTATTTTACCTTCAGGCTATATAAAAATACTGTACTGCGGTATTAGTTCCCTTCATATATTTTTTTAAATTCAATCTAATTATGTCTATAATGTCTAGTTGCTTGAGCCTGATAAAAAGCATAAAGGTGTATTTCATTGCTTGTTTTTTTTTTTTAAGTTAAATTTTTTTTTTAACTAGAACACAGTTGGCACAATACTATGATTAAACGGTGATAGCTGCTATGTTATGCGCACATCCAGACAAGAAGATATAAACTAGATAGTTCAAGACTTTGTTTACGTAAATAATACATCAATAACTGTCTTTTCAATTGTCAAAATTACGAGAAGTAGCGAGTGTTTACGCTTTTTGCGTCGGTCATGCTCAAAATATCCATGATATATCCGTAATCATACAAGTTTATTTTCATAGACAACTCACACATTACATTTACGCAATTTCCGCCGAGTAATTTCAGCAGGTGCGTGTCCCTAATTCACACACACAACACAACGAAGATTTTCTTTGTCCCTGTAAAAAGAAACAAACGTAATATTACTTATTTTTTTTTTTGAAAAAAGACGTCCCGCTATCAGAGTTGGTTCCCACGTGTTATCAATATTATCACGCACCAATCGCCGAAGCGAGGCATATATAGCGAAGGTAATTCTCCCAGGATCGATTACAGTAGCGGCTTATGGTGTACCACATTTATCAGTGAACATTTACGGGCCGATGTGATGAGCATCCGCTCACTTTCCATTTCATACGAAGCAGCATAAACAGGTTCTCTTCACACCCAATTTACTCAGTGGTTTAATAAAACACACACGTGTTTCTTACATGGGAATACACTTAAGGTTATGTAACATACGTACATAACATAATGACAATATAACATTAGACGTTACAAGGATCCGGGCTAACCGTCGTCGGTGCAACCAACGTTAGTTTATTTATTTATTCATTTCGTTTTTTCACTCCACATTTTCCCACGGGCCTCGGCTAAAAATTTGGTGACGTCATCACAGGTTTACAGTTTCATTAAACCAGATCTTTGAACAAAGTCAAATCATTTATTCCAATTAGGCCATCAGAGAGGCAGTTTTGAACGTCGATTATTAGAATTAAGGGAAACAAAAAAAAACACTGTCATGAGTTCTTTTTTAGTCATATTGGCATTTTAAATTATGAAAATGATCTGAAATCAAGTAATATTTCATAACGGAATTTTGGAAAAAAAAAGTACGCATAACATCAAAGTGTCCAATTATAAAAAATTGCCTAAGAAACTACTTAGCAATAAATTAAAAGGGATGATTAAAGACTGATATAGATCGGTATAAGTTACGGTTCAATGTGAATTTTATTTAAGTGTTATTAATTTAAAGTTTAAATAAATAAAAAAAAAACGATAACTTTACCGGAGTGTTCAAATAATTATTTCAATAAGAGATTCAAATAATTTACTAGAATATTATGAATATCTTCGTATTTATCTATCGATTTATATGTTTAAGAGCGTACTAACACGCGCGCAGTACAAAAGACATCAACGATCTAATCATTTTGTGTGCATACGCATCTTTTATGAGTCAACAGATTTGAATCATTTTTTTATTTCAATTTGCGGTCTTCTATGAGTGGATCAGTGTTAAGAGTGAATCCTGAGATTCGGAATATTTAGGTGATTCCCTTGGCGAAATTTATTTAAACAGATTTTTTATAAGTAATAATTTAATATGAAATTTAACTTAATTATAAACACATTTTAACGAATTGGCATCACTTTTGGCCGGATGGTTCCCAATATATTGCGTTTTATTTTTTTTTGACCAGGGGAATCAAAAAAGGTAGAAGAAAATCAAGTTTTATTACTATTTTAAAGTAGCCTCTATAAAATACTTATAAGTCTCGTTAACAATTTATCATTTTCAATACCCGACCACAAATCGTTAAATCACAAATTGCATTTGAAAACGTGGTCAGGGTAATCAACGAGCTAGCGAAACCAAAACCAGGGGAATCAAATACTTATGTTTATAATTTCGTCCTGGACCAACGAGCGGCGTAATCTTTCACAAAGACGTACGAAGCTCCACCAGCAGCGCACATGCGACGGCATGGAGACAATTTTCTATAAAATTCTACTAAGATATACGAAGATTTCTGAGGCGCCACGGGAATCACTGTTTAGTCTCGGACAAACTTTATATTGTAATTTAATAAAAAACTAACATAAATATATATGATGTATCTTTTTTAAATATATCTACAACAATCTTGGTAGCGATTAGATCGCACTGTTTATTTTGTTTACATTCGTAAGTATGAGTTTTGTTGGTTTTTTGTTTGCAAAATGTGCTGCGGACGCGCCAGGGGTATACATTTTTAGGCCTTTTGGATTTTTTTCGACTATTTAGTTCCAAATTAGACACAAAATCTATCGTGCAACAGTAAGATCATACAATATAGTGGCATAAAAAAATATTTTGGCTACTAATTTAAATACTGCGGGTAGTTTTTTTCTTCGGACAACGTAAAATGAGCCTTTCAGGATTCACCCTTAACTTTAATATTAATAAAATAACCTTTTTAAAACTTATTATTTTATAAAAATATCTTAATTTTATTTATTTTTTCTTGACATGTTGTAGACAGCATGCAGCATTCATAACTTTTTATGAGTTCAGAAATAGTTATAAGAAACTTTCTCATTATAGAGTCATGTGTAAAATAAAACCGCGACACTTTTTATGAGATGCCTTATAATGTTCTAAAAAGTTTAAAGAAGTTTTTCGTTATTCAAAAAAGTCGTGGGGTTGCACTCCGTTTACGGCTAAAGTTACTTTGTTGCTGGATCAGACATGGCTGCCAGTATAAAATTTATTCAATTCGTTTTTATTCAGTCGCAAACACCTTTTCACTACTACGTAAGTTATCAAAATAATATACGGATAAGTTTATGTTTAATTTATTAACTACTTTGTCGAAATTTGAGTTATGATTACTCGCAGGTCACATACGTGTATTTAACGGAGAATATTTTAATTTTATTTTAATAACAATTTTAGAGATCGGCCGCAGCTTCGCACAAGTCCAGTTTACTAGTTGAAATAAAAAGTGTAGTCATATGTCCTGAAAACTTCAAACACAATAAAAATCTGAAATGGTTCAGCCTTTCTGGAATTTTGCATTTACGAGCAGTACATTCATCTCACACAGGGCAGGGCAGGAGGTACTGTCAGACTTCAACTGACTAAAATCCACTATGTCCTTTAATAGCCCTTTACGTTCCGGGGTCACGGTAATTCGTTGGTCCCGCGACCAAGAACATAATTTTTTCGTATTATTTTGTTATTTTCTTATTGCTTTATAAATACGCCACATTAAAATAATATTAAACAGTTCCAGCAACGTTTCTTTGGTTCTATAATGTCTGCAAGGTTTGGTGGTCGTCCCTCGAATCGCTGACGATGGCTCGGCGCCATATGGTGCCCTGCGCCCGCGCCCGTGCCTGCTCCAAATTGCAGGTTATATCAATTGGTCTCGTTCAATGAGGGGACTTCCTAACGTTGGGACGAGCCTGGTGTTAGTATAATTGTTTGCACTTAAAACTTCGAGTTTATGTACCGTTACGAATAAACACATCGGCACGCGACTGAGATATTTATTTTGATATCCTTTTGATGAGTTTGTTTTGGGAAAGTCATGATTTGAAGTATACCTTCGTGATTTACTGTAGTTTCATGAGCAGAACATCTATGATTTGCTTCGTTACGCTCACAAGTATTTATTTTATTTTCGTCATCTAGATAGTAGATTAGGTCCTGAAAAAGGTTGCTGAATTATTTTAGAATTGATAGCCGCGTTACAGTATTGAAAGACTACTAGTACCTACTTAAAATCATCCCAATAAATAGAGAATAGTACTCCGCACTGGGCCCGCGTAGTGGATTGTGGCCCACTCCCTCTGAGAGAAAGGAGGCCTGTGTCCCAGCAGTGGAAACACCTATACGCTGATGATGATGATGAATAGAGACTAACATTCTTCATCTACTTTATGTATGATAATACTGTAGGTACTATTATCGTCAATCAAGAGTTAGTTAGGATATTCGAGTCATCCTCATTATAAAAATCTACACCCTACAGTCTAGCACCCCACATCTCCGTTGAAAAGCAGAACGAATCGGCACGAGATTAATTTGGTAACGTGTCGACATTTTAATTGTTACACATTGTTTTAGATGGAAGCAATATGTCGGAGGCGGTGGGCCGTTATCTGATGAAATATGTCCGTTATGATTGGCAAACAAACAGTATGGCGCCGCCATATGTCGCGGCACGTGCGCTGGCGCATCCAGCGCCCTGCTCACTCACCGGTGAAACTGTATGCCATAGAATATAGGATCGGTAGATAACGCAAAACCAAAGCTTATTTATTGTTTACAAAACAAACTCTGTATTTGACTGACCTCTACCAAGATGGATTGTTCTGACTCCATATTTCGGTATATGGATTCAGAACAATCCATCTGCAATCCAGCTGGCCTAATTATAAAATTTGAGGGTACGGTATCTTATCAGATATTTGAAATAAAACCCTAAGACCTATAAGTACGTAGATATTATTCGCGGAAAGAAAAGGTATATAATCTTTAACGTTCCTAGCTGTAGTAATATCCATCTTTGAGGGATAAAGCTTTTGTTAAGATATTTTTATAATCTGTGCGTTCTGTCTACTTTCTCTCTTGTCATGGTTGTCAAATGAAAATGTTGTGCTCTCACAGTGTCTGAAAATATTAAATTAGATTAGATACATTATGCGTTTTATTACAAGACTAGCACTACGCCCGCGACTTCGTCCGCGTAATTTTCGAACTTTGCCTGCTTTATGAATTTCTAATCCCAGCCACCCTCTATATGGGATACTGTTGGAAAAACTAAATCAATATTCAACAAAAATTCTATCAACCCACAGTATTCCGTCTTAGTTAACACGTTAGGTCCTAAAAATAATCCCCCCCATAAATAGAACCCCCTTGCAATGTTGAGTTCTCTAATTACAAACACCAAAGAAAACCCCTATGGGGTCGAATTTTGAAATTTTTTGTCTTAGTGAGAACCTAGGTCCTGAAACTCTTAGCATTTATAGCAACAAAGTTTCATACAAACTGTCAACCCCATAAACAACCCCTTAGGGGTAGAATTTCAGGACATAGTGCCTTGCTGTGCATTTACGTCATAAAATAACAACCTCGCAAAATTTAATACTCCTAGCATTTGTAGAAACGAAGTCATACAAAATATCAACCCCTTGGGTCTATTTCCACAAAACACCCGCAACTACGTCTAAAAAGGAATCTGTATGCAAAATTTGAGTCTCCAAACTATCAACCCCGAAAAATCCCCTTAGGGATCAATTTCGCAAAACCGTTTAAGTAAACATTTAGGTCTTAAAAAGAACCCTTCGCAAAATTCGAGACGCCTAGCACGTGTAATTAACGTGGGTTGAATTTCGCAAAATCCCGCCATAGTGTGCATCTTAGTCTTATTAAGGAACACGGTGCAAAATTTGAGGCTGCTCGCACTTGTAGTAACAGAGTTTCATACAAACTGTCAACCCCAAAAACAACCTCTTAGGGATCGAATTTCGCAAAATCGCATTTTAGGTATTACTTACGTCTAAAAAAGAACCCCTATGTAAAAAATTTAATCTCAATACTATCAACCCCAAAAACAACCCCATAGGGGTCGAATTTCTTAAAACTTCCACCATGGTGAGCATATACATCTTAAAAAGTATCACCATGCAAAATTTGAGACGCCTAGCACTTGAACTAAACAAGTTTCATACAAACTATAAACCCCAAAAACAAACCCCTCAGAGGTCGGATTTTGAAAAATCCTGTCATAGTGAGCATCTACGTTCTGAAAAGACACCCCATGCAAAATTTGGAATTCCTAGCACCTGTAGTAGCGAAGTTTCATACAAACTATCAACCCCAAAAACAACCCCTTAGGGGCCGAATTTCGCAAAACCCGTTCTTAGTGCTCACCTACGTGGTATAAGGAGGGCTTATGCCAAATTTCAAGTTTCTAGGCTCAGCGGTTTGGGCTGTGCGTTGTCAGATCAGTCAGTCAGTTTTGAATTTTATATATATAGATAGAAGATAGATAAGTTGTCGAGTTTTCATAGCTTTCACTAACCAGCTCTAGTAGACTGCAAGCTCTATGGTTAGAGAAGCCAGTGCGCGCGCGCCGCCCATCCGTCAGTGTAATCGCTAGTTAATCATTTTTCGGTTGATGGGGTTCATTGTGCTTCACCCTACACGGATTATAACTCATAGCCAATTTTAAGCGTGCAAAATTTTCAAATTACTTTTTTTCAAGAATAATATTTATCATGGAGATGTGCGGTGTCAACAAGGTTTTGCGAACAATAATTATGTTTGGACGTCGTCGGTCGCCCGTATGGCTCGACCGCGGTGCGACCCTACCGCTGACATTGAACTCTACAGCTTGAAGCTTGGGTAGTGACGGGGTAAACGATAACATACTCGTAGCTAAAATACTTTAATTTTGAGACGTGTACAGCGGGGCCTGCGAGTGCCAGTGGAGTCGTCTTTGAGGCAGGACCGCCGGAAAACACTGACGTGATGAATTTCACTTGAGATAGCTTTTCACCACCGTTCACCCCGCTGCTCGGGTCCGTTTGGTCGTAGCGTGGTATTATGTAGCCTAAGCCTTCCTCGATAAATGGACTATGGATCACAATTTTTTTTCAATTCAAACCAGTTCCTAAGAGTAGCCATTTCCACCAAACAAACTCTTCAGATTTATAACATTTTTATAGATTGGCCGGATAAAAATTGCACAAATAAAATAAGAGTGCAAGGCTATCATGAAAACATATAACTAGTAGTGAGAAAATATACAAGTAGTTTTCCGAATGACCAGTACCTATACCCATAGCTTGGTATGTGGATTGGATTGGCCCATATTCATCTGTCCATAAAAAAAACTCTTACAGCTCTAATCGAACACAATTCTATAATCTACTAACCAACAATGTCAAATTGTAAACACCTTTTCCAATATAATACGAATGTTATCTGTTTGCAATAAAGTTGGCAAATAAATGATAATTGGGTATCTTCCTAATAACTGAATGCCATCTGCTGGCTTCTTAGATAATAATAAACGTAGTGAAAGCTGATAGCGAGTAAGCCTCTTCGTACACTAAGAGACGCAAGTCTCCGATACCTTACGACTTTGATATCCAGGCGACTATCGCTATACAAATCCATACGCGCATCAATGGATACTAAGTCGTAAGGTATCGGAGATTTGAATCGCGTTGTGCACGGGCTGAGTAACAACGATTATAACTAAGTAGATTTATAAAATAAATTTTTACACACAATAAGACTTACTAAGTGAGAACTCTAACGTTAGGATACATTTGAACAGAGGTGGACATGTCATTTAATTTCAATCTTTTGTAAGACAAAGTATGAGAATCAATTTATGGCATTATTAAAAAAAAATATGATTGAGAAAGAGTACCCTAGTGTTGGCGTAGCGTTTGGCGTAGGCGGCGTAGCATTCGCCCAGTGGCGTAGCAACACCGAAACTAGGACGGGGCAAGACGCATCTCCGAGGCCCCTTTCTTTCTGGACGAAAAAGATGACTCGCCTTGGCTGCTCGCACGCGAGACCCCCTTGTTGTAAGATGACTTGGTTCATGAGCTTCGCAAAGCCGTTTTTGACTCTTTCAATTGCCAGTTACAAATTAAACGGACCCAAGTTATCTTTCAATATAGAGGTTTGCCAGACTTAAACGTGATCGTCTCGACATCAGCATTGTGAGACCTCTTTTTCTTGGTTCTCGGTTGCTAAACCGTGGTCGCCGTTGTCAAGATTTATACTTCTCTTTTTCTCTGAGCACGAGGCTTTTTTTTAGGTGCGAGGCCGGAGGCTAGGGTCCGCTTCGCCCCCACCTAGCTACGCCACTGCATTCGCTGCATCGTTGGCTGAACAAGATTGTCATACGAAATTGTTTTCATTAGAAAGCTAGAGTTATTTACTGTAATTTATTTTGAGAAGCGAAAACAATTAAACAAATCATTAAAACTGAAAACTTTCGTTGGTCTAGCGAAAGCAAGCATGACTGCTGAGAATGAGATCTCGCATTAGATTCCCGGGTCAGGCAATGTTACTGGGAATTTCTTGGAAAATACTTTGGGATTTCCCAAGAAAATCCCAGCACGCGTGTTTATGTTACTTTCTTAAAACGTGGAAGATAACAGTGTTAGTGATGGTATCCAGAACTGCATAACAATACACATTTACTAACTAATTTATGTAAAAATAAATGTTAATGTAAGCCCATGGCTCCCCACGGTTGTGGCAGTGAGGAGTGCGCCCGCATGCCGCTCGTGGCGTAGTGCGGTGATTTGCATGCTCCTCAAGCGAACCGATCACTTCACGATAACTTTAACAACTTTGACGGTTATAAATAAAACACATGACGCACTAACTAATCAGACTTTGAATCAAACTTGTATACGTGGGCCTGGGCACTTAGCTAATCAAATGTTACCTATTGAGGACACTCTTACATAGGTAGGTATCAGGCCCGAAGCCACCTAACAAGCCGATTCCTATCGGGTTGCCTTTCGAAATATAGCAAATACTAGCATCTATGATTTTCATTTATCATAAACAAAATATGAAAAAACAATCAAAAAAATAAATAAACGCCTACCATTTTTTTCCGCGCAATCAATTTCAACTCGCGCCAAACAGACAAAGATTGTAAGCCGCAAGGCGAATCCGGAATTCAGTTCATAAAATTCAAAGTTTCTCTTGTGGCGATCGTGAGCTTGAGGCCACATAACACCGGTAGTTTAAGGACGCTCGGAAGCCGAACATTACCGGCTTATGATAAGGATAGAAATATGAAATGCGTACGCCAGAACGAGACGGAATGATACTGGACTTCGTAATTCGTTTAGATAGTATTCTTTGGATGACAGTTTCACATTAGTTTTGGTTCGTGCTTATTTTTGCATTTATTGTTTTCACCTGTCCATTTGCATTTGATTTGATATTATTGTTGAAATTTATAAGTTTTGCGTAGTTAGCGCATTAATAACAAAGTTAGTTCGGTTCAATGGTATTGTTTGGTAAGTGTTCAGTGTTCACCGTAATGTTAGTTTCGAAGTTTTAACTAGATGGCGTTGTGCAATTACATCACAATCCTGAATCGCGGTGTTAAGGTGTGTAGGCGATTAGTATAAGGTTTTGTGAACATGATTTACGGAAATTGTTAATAATTGATTGACCGACTACAAATAAAATATTATGGAGGTTACTCCGGTTACTCAATTTATTCGTCCTTAAATTAAAATACGTTAAATTCGTTTATTATTTGTTCGCGGCACAACTTCATCGTTTATGAACCGATTTTGATGATTCTTTTTTTGTTGGAAAGAAAATGTTTTAATGGTGGAAACTTGATATGTGGAAATCAGGGTTTGATGTTAGAAGACCAGAGAAATCGAGTGAAACTTTCAAAAATGAGGACTAGTGAAATGGGGCGACTAGTATGTTTGTAAGTTTTTTCATTAAGTTTTGGTCCGGGTTCCCTTTCATGAATTTTTGCCCTGCGCCACTGGTAGGTATAAATGGGTAGGTTAGGCACCCATCGGAAGAATGCGTCTCAAGGAACGCCGTTACAAGAAAGCAATTTAGTTCACAAATAATTTAAGATACTGATAAATTAAGATTAAACTCATTTTTATATCCTTTTCAAATTAATGTGGTAATACAGAAAAAAACTAATAAAGGCCCACTCATGAAACACTTAGATGAGGAAAGCGATATTGATGCGATATTGAACTAATTTATTTCCCACAGGAAATTAATTTACCCCAAACTGCTGATGCCAATAAACAATGATAAGATTGCAAATAAATGTGTTTATTCACACAATTAATACACCCTACAAAATAAAAGCATTTCAATAATTATCTCCGTCTATATTTTCAATTAAGATAAAGAAGTGGTCTACTAAATGGGAACATTTTTGAATGGCATTTCGCAACGAAGGAAACAATATATTTAACGTTTACGCGATTAACGTGTCGAATTCCTCGCTAGCGATAAAGACAATAAAACAAATAAATTATTGTTGCGAGGTGTATCTATTATTAGAGGATGATATTAATTGCGCGTGCGCACCTGGGCGTGCAGGTGACTGTTTCAATTTGGGGTCAGCCATGGTTTTGACACCATGCAACATTTTATAGGATTGTGGGAATTGACACCGCACAGAGATAGTGTTTGTTTTAAGTGTTCATAATTTTTGCAATTTTAATGTTTAAAATTCTACATAGAAAACGATACCCACTTATAAATTTCTATGCAGCTAATAACTGTAAGTAAGTATATTTTATGAAAGTTATTACGTAAATGGGTAAGTATTTTTCGGGTTCAGTATCGCATAGGGTAAAACGTAGTAATAGGGTCCCCTATTACTACGACTTCACTGTCCGTCTGTCTGTTGCCGCTGTAAAAACCATACAACAGTGGGTAACCCATACAATGAGTCATCAAATGAGTCCTCCCACCAATAGCAGGATGGGAGGGACTGTCGGACTTGTACCGACTCAAAAGCCCTTTACGTTCGGGGGATACGGTTACCTGATAAGACAGTAAAATGACCCACTAACCGACTAATCAAACACACGTGCCTTGTTTACATGTCTTGGTAGCGTGTTTGAATGCCGCACTAGGGTCAAGTAGTTCTGTTTTGCTTTCATTTTATTATTATATCTGAAAAAGAAATAGTAACATAAAAGTACAAATTCAATAAGGTATTGTTTTTTTAGTCTCCGGTTTTTACTTTCATTGAAAAGCATTGCTGAATAAAATTTTGATAAATATTTTTAAGAAATAAATTTTCCTAATAATACAAAATTGTCAACAAACAGTCGTGGTCAAAGAGGACACGTGCTGCCATCTACCAACAACGGGGAGTATTAGAGTGTTTACCCTGCCGTTATGTGGAAATGCCACCACTTCAAAAGAAACGACTTATAGACAAAGCCCATGTTCTAGGTTCCGCACAACGAACACACTGTGCCACGAAGTCATTTTGATGCGGCGCTGTGTCTATAACATTAAATGAAATCGGTTGGCGCAGTCTGAGCGATCGACTTGGAAGAAAAAATAGTATTGCCTAGCCTAGAGATAGTAGTTCTGGTCTGGTTATTGATCTATGTGAACTTAGATGTTTGTAAACTCTCCCACGACAAAGGGTAAGGGGTCCTAGACAGGGGTAAACAATTAAAAAAACTGTTTGCTGTATCAGACAATGGATCATTGGAACTAACGTTTGATCAAGCAGCGGACGCTCTATAAAGCAGTGAATGATTTTGAAGGCCTTTCAATGGGTAATTAATATATGTTATAACTACAAAATCTCTAAAATTTACAAGAGATAACAACTGAATATATACTTTTATAAGATAAAATAACGATAGTGTTAATATATAAACGATTGACATAATTTTATAATGACTAATTTCCTTATGCATAACAATCAATGAATATAAATACGTTTTGTATAGGTACCACTCAAAAGACATAAAACTTATTTGGTCTTCTCTTATTGGCAAGTTATCTAACACTGATGTACCTATTAATAGTACCACCTGCCATAAATGTTCGATGAAGCCCTGCTTTGCGGGGCTCCTATTTCTGCGTACACAGTTTAAAGTAACCTGACACAAAGTAGATGAACCTAACCTGTCCGCGTCGCGGTGCCCCAAGTAGTCCCGAGCTCGCTTCGCTCCCTCTTGCGTCCTAGGTCGAATAACTGATTACTACCTGTCATGCTGACTCGTCGAAGCATATTATCATGTGAACGTTATTTAAATGAAAATATATCAAATAACTTTATATGAAATGAGACGCACCCCCTTTAAATAAGAAGTCCTAAAATATTCTGTCTGAGACTGTTCGATCAGAATCGTAGCTACTCGCAAAAGTAGTATACTCAATTTAATGAAACACCCACTGCTGGGACATAGGCCTCCTAACCACCACGAACCTTTTTTTTTTTTTTTTTTTTCGTTAACGTGGTAAAATCATCAAATGAGTCCTCCCACCCCGGGCAGGGCCCAGGGACTGTCAGACTTGTACTGCACAACGAACACCACGGTGTCCTTCAGTAGCCCTTTATGTACCGGGCACGGTGAGGAAATAATCCCGCAATCCCGGCAGGCTTTGGCCCTCTGAGAGGGGGGCCCCGTCATTATGCTGACGCTCTAAAAAAGAGCGCGTGGGACACAACGCGCCGTCGACCCGGGCATGGTCCTTGGTCGGGCAGCGAGTTGCCCTTTACTCGCTGCCCGCATGCCCGCGCCTACGGTGGCCGGAGATCATCTAGCGACGTCCGTCGCCGTGGGCGCCTACCACTGCGGCTGGGGCGGAGGGAGGACGCTGTCCTCTCTCGCTCGCGGCCTGCCTCCTCCTTTACGAGCATTACTGCCTCGCAGAAGGAGCTGACCGCTTCCCACTCCGTCTCGCCCCGCAGCATGGCCGCAACCAATGCCGGGCGCGAGAGGTCTCCGCCTATCGCAGCCGTGAGGACACGTCGGTGCTCCGCCCAAGCTGGGCAGTCACCACCACGAACCTAAAGCGAATCTTCAAATTTCTTTCCTCACGATGTTTATCTACATCGTTATATGAGTAGTGGCAGTAAAAAAGGTAAAAATTAAAAAAATAAAAACATTCAGATAAAAGCCTATCTACATACAACTAGTGTGGGGATAAGTTAAAAAGCAGTGAAAATAAAAGTCCATATTAACACTTTCCCGTTTATTTAGAATATTCAATAATATTTTATCACATGTCGGTAAGAGTTGACAATAAGCACGCCAAGCATTCTTGTACCTTACCGCGAACGTCGGCAGACGATCTAGTCGGCCAGTCTGCCAGACCAACACCAGTGGAAAACATATTGAAGAACAAAGAAAAACAAAAGAACGATCATCGTACATTATAACTTGCTAAAAAATTAAACATATGTAAATCTTTTCATAATGTTTAATAAATATTTAGCAGTTGAAAGCTCTGTTTAATTCAGCTGATAGATAAAATTCCCTGTAACTTTACACACTAAAAAGAAATACATAATATTTGTAAGTTGCCATATCAAAAATGTTGGAAACTATCGCAAATTGATGTGTGGTGTTAACTACTCAGCTCGTAATATGAACCGTCCCCAGATTATCAAAAAATATAGTTTATCAATAAAATATAGTCTGCACTTCTTGTTAATTTGAAATATATAAAAGTATTTTCGAAACTGCATTTAAAGTATTATTATTTCTCCATTCAATTAATGGATCCAGTGATAAAGAAGTGGTATGCTTGAAACGACGAATTCTTAATTATAATTTACAGTTCTTTAACGCGAATGGAGCTTTTAACACACTTGTAATGAGTTATAAAATTGTCATAATAATCAGGTTTGAGCAGAGGATTATCAGAATAACATTTGCAACAGGATGAATACATTGTAGTAATGTTTTGAATAAGTTCAAGTGCACCTGTATTCAATGATCATAAAAATATAGTGACCTCGTGTCTGTAATAAAAAAAGACTATTTTTTATGATTAAAAGGACACCGGTAACATCAGCCTGTCAAATTCACCTTGTTGGTGCTACATCCGTTAATATTATAAAAATATATTACAATTCATACATAAATTATAATATTATTATGTAAGTACATAATAAACTTGTATTGTTCAACAGCGTAACTTGCGAAACGTTTATATCCTATACACTGGAGTGCGGCTAAGGTGCACAATTGCAATATATATAATTATTATTTGTAATGATATAATTATTTCCAACATTTCTTTAATGATAAATGTAATATTAATTTCATGATTGTGTAAATTTAAATTTTGATTAACCTAGTGAATAACATTAAGGTAAATAATACGGCTAGTATTTTCGAGTAAACAATTTAGAGAGGTACATATTAAACATAATATCATAATCATAGAGCTTGCTTGATGCGGTCGTACCATCACCTACATCACGGCAAGAATATTTTAATACCAAACTAGGTATATTTAAGGAGAATATCATCATAATATGAAAGTTGCATATATGTTTTGAATCGCTGACACATCCTCTATTTTAATTGAAGACTATTATTTTGAGTTCCCGTCCATACTATGTCATTTAAGATTTGTAGAACAAGAATCAAGTATTTCATAAAAACTTTTTTCACGATATCTACGTCATTCCGGTCAAGTTAATGAAAGACCATAATGTAAATGATAGCACGTAGCCCTGGTACACATAAAAATATCTTAGATATAAGCACGAAATAATGTAGAACTAACAATAATGGTAACTAAATCTAGCACAGCAAAACTAATCATCAGACACAATCGTTACTTCAAAACCAGAAATCTGTTCAAGACATATTTAAAGACTCAAGTGACGATTATACCTAATAACACATAATATTATATAGTATTCAACTACATAAAAAAGTAAGAAAGATACTTAATATCATAGGTACACAATAATAGGAATAACACTTGAGATCTCAAGTAAGAAACAATAGAATAGACGAACAAATCATCCTAAACAATGAGCTATGAAACCACGACGAATTAACTTATTTTAATGATACACTTTGTTTAATTTAGAGGCCTATACATACTTAGATAAACTGATAACATTGGTGTCTTTCCAGTCAGTACCTATTTATAGAATTACCATTATAAGATTGAGTATTTTACTAAAACCCGACAAATTGCAAAATGTGTTAGTATTACAGAAAACGGAATTATATTAATTGGAAATGGACTTTATTATTTATTGTGTTACATAAATGGTTAAATAAAATAAATTAATAAATGATATGTAATGATAAAGGACTTTATACATTGAATATAGTTAATGTCATGTTTATAATTTAGTTGCCTTAGCTTTTTTAAGATTTTAGTATGTGTTCATAATGTTAAAATACTCAAGCTTATAACGACATAAATACATATCTAATTAACGCGTAATATGAATGTAAGAATAATATGTTTATGTATCACCGACGAATTGCTTAGAGCTTAGCGAGATTAAATTATTTGGATAAGGCAAGAAAGATCCATAGTTAACTATTTGCTGATTGATATTAGTTATTGTTGCACAACAAATAACCAGTCAGCCAAATATATTATGGAATGCAAATGTACATAAAATACTACCTAACAATAGTATTTATAAAGTTTTCTAAATATTCTCAACATTTAAATATATGTTTGTGATGATAAGTACAGAGAGAATATTTCTGAAAGGCGTAAAAATGCAGAATTAATATATATTTTCTAAGATTCTAAGATAAATTTTCAACGATTTGAAAAGTCCTGTACGTAAACAGTTATAAAATGAAATATTGTACCCAACAATTAGTCTAGATATATTACTGTAGATAAAAGTGATAGATATTGAATATTAATGAAATAATCCAGTTTGTTAGGTAGTAAATTATGAAGGTATTGACGAGGTAATCACGGGTCGCGCTCGATTTGCATTCCGTTAGTTATTTAGTATGTAAACTACATCCATTACAAGCCTCCGATAAGATCACGGGACATGATCGACGGCATGTGCATCTCTACATGCCTACCTGTATAATATTGTGAGTATACTAGTTTATAAAAACTTTACTACCTATGCCTTCGTTGAGGGATCATGCGGTGTCTATAAAATAAGAAAAATTGCATTGTATAAGGAAACTTTGGAACTATAAATTGCTTTTTATACTTTTAAGCATCTACAGTTTAAGATACTATATCATTTAAGATCGTATACACATAAATTCAAATGTAATGATTGAATATTTTTATTTAATATTTCAACTTAGTATACTATATTGTAAGAGTTAATCAATTCCGCAATAGTAGCCTCCACCTCACTTCGAAGGCATAGACGCATTATCTATGATAACAATGAGCACTATTATGAAAAAATATTTTTCTAATCTGCGAATAATATTGTAAAATATAATATTTAGGTGGGCTATAATAATATGTATCTATTTAAAGCGGACATGTATAATTTGAATATACAGTAATTCCGATATACACATTTATATTAATAGGGAACTGTGACGGAGATAATTTACTAACGAGAGAACCAGTATATACAAATATATTGCAATAACACCTGTTACGGAACACCATGCAGTGTTAACAAAGAGGGCGCGGAGTCATCGCCGGCGATGTGGCTAATTTTATGTAACGATCAACTTATCTCACTTTTTGCATAAGAATATTCTGTGTAACCCTCACTTTCTATGAATTAATTGTAGCTTGGTACGTACCCAAAGACAATTTACATCATATTTGAAAACTACAATGTTTTCATATAATTTCGTCATCTTTATAAATTCAATAATATTGCATTTTTAGCTGTAGTAAACGCCAAAGTAACATTTTTTTTATTGGTACTATTAAATGCATTGAAGTGTATCAATAACCGAGTAACTTCAATCAATTTGATTTCAGACATTCTTGTAATAGTTGCCACACAGTACTCGCCTCGGCTTGGACAACCGCGACCCTGAACATTTAAACTAATTCAGCTGTCACAAAAATTATACAACATTACAGATTATAGGATTTAGGAATATCATTTACAGTGCGAAGATAGATGTACAACCAACAAAAGATAAAAAGATGTCATGTTGTTTGAACACTCTTAGGACACTGGGTTCGAGACTTGTCAGGGACAAACAGTTTAAAATATGTGTATAAACATTTCTAGCAGACTAAAGTATGCTATAATATAGTTCAGTGAGTCAGTACATTTACATCAACTGCTGTGTTGACGCACATACACAGAGCAATTCGATATACACAACGTTTTCACTCTCACTATTAGTTTAAATGTCTATGTGGAACGACAATGAATTTACTGTAGCGTATTTACAAAGACGTAATGCATATCAAATTGTTGTTGCTCATATCTCACGTATTTTCAACCTTAAAGCGAGCGACTCAATGTCAGGACTCTGTCGTAATATTATCTATCTTTCGCACTGTTATATAAATGCCTTACAGTGACCACCATTGTATGTACTAAATAGATAGCAGTTATAATAAGCCTAATGTTAAAATATTGTGTACTTATTTGTGCACTAAAGATGTGAGCCTCCTCATAGCCGTTTTAGTAGTGCCTTTGGTTTTCTTAGTCTGCTCCTTGACGCCCCTGAAAAGTGAACGATCAGTTAGTAAAATGTTCTATCATTTCTACAGTAAACAGCAAAGATAATTATGTATCCAGACATCAAAATTTTAAATGTTTTTTTTTAAGATTGTGTTACAAATTTCAATGCGTCAGCGTATTTATGCAGCTTATAGAATACAAAAAAAAAATTAAGACTTGCTGTCTGGATAAAAATCTTTTTTTTTACCATACACTAGCGTTGATGAATAACAAGTAAATTGTACTGTACATTAAGGTTACATGGGTTGACTAATTCCTTCAACGAATGATAGTACCCACATTTGCCTATTCTAGATACTTGAAGTCCAACTCTACCAATGTTAAATATTTTCTACATAATTATGAATAATATTGATTGTTAATTATTACATCGAGATCCTCCTCTTCAACATTATCTTCCGGTATTTCAAGTTCTTCGAAATTCGGATCGCACAAATTCCAAGTGACATATCTATATTTATATTGGGACAACAAAAAATATTAATATTTTAATCAGGTATCAACTTGTTTGTTTTAAGTTATTATGCACCTTGTCCATTTTCCTTGGGCCTTGGCATTTTGCCTTATCAAACGGTTTTTCTGAATATATGCATAGCATGATGTCATTTTCTGCAATCATAAAAGCTCCCAAAAGCTTATTTTGTTGAACACATTATTTCTTCATTCAAATGCATTTAAATTAGAACAAAGACGACCTTTAAAAATCTTCGTAAGTCATCGTTTGGGTTTCCTACGCTTTATGTATAAAATTAGAAGAGGACTTACGACTAAAATAATTTTCAATTTGCATGCCAGACGAAGGAGATAATTGCCATTTAAATTTTTGCGATTCTACTCAACATACTGTAAACTAGCCAAAAGATAAGTAAGAGCTAGTGTATTTCTTAATATTATACACATTAACGCATACGTCGCGAATTTCAAAGATTTTTTATGATTCGAACGCGCGGTTGGTAAGAATGAATCCTAAAGATTGAAAAGATGTACTGAATACTGATCCGAGTCGTAGGTTCAAACAGCGGTTCGATTTTTTTGTCCATACAAAATCTATGAGCTAATATGCCCTAAATCATCAAATCGTACTTTTTCTTAACTTGCGACAGAGTAAGAGAAAAGTGTTATTAATCATGTGAGTTGCAAAGACAGCAGACAACTCACAGATAGCGCGTGAGGTCCTCGATGTCGACCAGCATGGAGTCCTGGCCCATGTGCAGCTCGTCGCGAGCCATCAGCATCTTGACCAGCGTGTCGTTCAGCGACTCGATCTGAGAGTGCAGCTCGTTCACTATCACCTGCAAATGAGGAAAATAACCTTTTATGTCAATGATTAGATAGCTTACAGTGGACTGGTGCTGCTACTAACACATTCCTGATAGAACACCCTTTATTGTATGACTTGGAATTGACACCCAAGAGTCAATACCTATTTAGCAGTAGCGCTCGTTATAATTAGTCCAGCGATAGGATAGGTTGGAATATCAGCAGCAGAGCAGTCAGGGTTGATGGTTATAAGGTCACTCCTTAATTTATTTTTAAATTATCAAATGAGCCCAGCCAGGGCCGGGTGGGAGGTACTGTCCGACATATACTGACTTAAATCCAAGGTGATCCTTCAATAGACCTTTACGTTTAGGGTCACGGTTTCCTGATGAGACAGTCCTACGACCCCTGCAGGCTTTGGCCCTCTAAGGTAAGATTCCCACCAACCGGCCGGAATCGGCGTCATTTTACAATGCGGTAAAGAACATTGAAATCTATCAACAGTAAATACAGCAAACAAGCAACATAAGGGTCACGTCGCTACGTGTCGCGGAATGCCGACGGAAATAACTTTGCAAGCAAACATGAACTGTATTTACTGTTGATAGATTTCAATGTTCTTTACCGCATTGTAAAATGCCGCCGATTCCGGCCGGTTGGTGGGAATCTTACCTAAGGGGGGGCCGTCACTCCTTTTACTTGGGATTAGAACGTAGTAATGGCAAATATTGATGTATAGATACAGCTCTACTAAATGTGCTAGTTTAAAATAATAATATAGGTACTATTTGGCATGAGATAAAGTATATCACAGTTTCCAGGGACCGAAACCGGTATGATCAATACGGGTATTTTTCGGTAACAACCTTTTTAGCTTTTACAGGTAATTTTAAAGATTACCTTTATTATTAAAAGTTAATACATAACCAGTATTAATACCGGTTACCGAAATAAAAATTACCCCTATCTTGCACACTTCACACGTCCTGTCGGCAATAGTCACAGGGCGCGCATCGCATGTGTGTGTGACAAAGAGTCGTTATCTTTAGTTAACCGGTATTAAAACGGTAACCTGAATAGAGGTTACATTTTTCTTCGGTCTGGTTACCCAGATAGCGGTTACCTTAGTCTGAAAAATAACCAAAATTCTTCAATACCGGTACCGTAATTTATAAAGGTTTTCGGTCCCTGACAGTTTCAGTCAAGCTTTCAGGAACTCGAGCAAAAAATAACATAAAAAGCTTGTCATGAGGAAGATGTTGTATGTTATTTTTCGTTCAAATAAACGTGATATCACAAAATAAATAGCATTAAAGGAATATCCTTCTAACGGTCGCCCGGTCTGGAAGAGATAACCATGTACGATAATACCACAGGTTGTAAAAATAGTCCTTATTAATTTTATCAATTTAGGTGTTTGTTACGACTTTATCGGTACCTGTTTTTTCCCTAACATACTAGAAATAATAAATGCTTGGATTATTTGAACCGTACCTACACAATTATTATAATGTACAGTTGGAAAGTTAATATCTTCGAATTAATCTTAAAAGCCAAGACTGCTAACGGTGTCAAAAGTAATTACATACAGTACGATTAAGCTTCAAGAACAATATTCAACCTTAAAGACTAAAAAATAAAGTTGAAAATGTTTTAAAGTTCAATGATTTCGTGTCAATTACTAAAGGTTATTACACAACAGCCCACGCATATAATACACGGTATGCTAATATTATAAAATGCGAAAGTGAATCTGTCGGCATGTTTCTTCAGTTTCTCAGATTTCTTTGTTGTATTTCTGTTAGCAAACAGGTCAATGCCCCTGAACTGACCACTCATTGAAAGTACCAAGCTAAAGGCTATACGGACATTGCAAAATGTTACGGACGGGGTCGATGACTTTAGAACCATAAAATTCCAGTATTAAATATTATATTAGAGGAAGTGTTTTCAAAAGCGACTTCGTATTTTTTTGGACATAGTTTTCATGCCAACAAACAGCAGAGCATGTCACAGTATCATCTGCTAGTATTTCCCCCTGAATTTGATGAGCTAAAAAATGTATACAATCTACGTCGAAAAAGCTTACAAAATCTAAACACAATAGTCATTGTGGTTGAATAAAATCCATTGTATAAAATAATGGTCTTTGTGCATGAGTCAGCTCGCGCCAGAGTCGATCTTGATCTTCAAGGCCGCGTGGAAACGTCATAAAAACCAGCAATCATATCATAATGCACGTTTACTTACAATGTGGGCTATTCTAGATCTGTTCGATAACGCAAATCTTTTAGAACTGCAAATAAATGTGTCGTGTGAAGGACGGATACCGTCGACTTTTATAGATAAGCTTTATAGAAGGTAACTTTGTCTGTCTGTTGCCTTCATACGTCTAAACGACTGAACAGATTTCGATGAAACGTGTTTTAGGTATTTTTTTTGCCGCAACATACGTTCCCGACTTGCCGGGGTCGCGGGACTGCCTTAAAACGACACCGAGGCCCTTGGACGCAAAGGGTAACTGAGTGACAAGGGTGAGTCTTTGGGCAGTCCAGACAGACAGACGACTAATTATAAATCATAAGATTTAACCACCACAAAAAAAATGGTACGATTCCCCTACTACCTTTGAAAATGAGAGACTTCGCGGGATAAATTCTCTCTCGCGGGAGAAGCCTCTCGGCTAGTAAAGCTGCTATAAAGTAAGTTTTGCATCTAATATGAATCATATTATTATGTGCACATCACATCATACCAAATATACTTTAAGTGGGAAGCTATTAATATTCATGAATAAATGCAGCTTCATAGCTTAGATGATCACATACAGTGTGGGATGGATGTATGACGCAGTCGTCCTGAATAACTTGGAAACAAAAGCATGTTTACTTATTTACTCTTGCATGTACAAACATCAGCACATCAACCGACCCCAATCTGTTGAATTTTCCCAATCGAAATTGAGCCTTCTTCATTTGTAATAAAATCAAAATTCTATTAAAAATCTAAAGATGTAATAATGGTGAAACATAAGGCGGATTTAATAAGTTCTCTAGTCTTTGCACAGACGTCAAGACATCTGAAAGTACAATGAAGTAATTCAAGGCTTTGTGCTTCAAGACTTCAACTCTTCAAGTAGCAAAGTATATTTTCTAGCTGAATTCGTAATATTAAAACAGACAACATAATCCTACAGTTCCGTGCCGACTGAATACACCGACAGGTTTTGTAAATGATACTTTCATACCACTAAAATATTCATGTAACTTATCTGCACACACGTATGAAAATCAAGTGAAATAACAAGAAGTTTTTATTTGACTAACTTGAGAGGACTTTTTATTAACATTAGTTAACTTCCACCACAAAACCGCCATCAGGAAAAATTCATATAATTTTGCTAATTAAAATTAAGCTCTATGTTTACAGCAATAGGTGCTTGTATAGACCAAAAATATTTTGAACCATTACAAATACAGACGGAATAGAAGACGTGATGAATGCGAATAGGAGGGTTGGTAGGATTGTCGAAGCAGATTATCTTGATTCTGGAACGTACAGGTCAATTGAAAGACCATTGTGGATTTTTAGTCACTAAGAGTCTGGCAACTCTGCTTCACCCAGGGCTGATTCAATTCATAATTTAAAAAGTATGGACGCTAATAGAAACATGTTGCGTCGAACACAAAATGAATTGGGATAAGGGCGAAAAATGATGATGACGAAGACGTGATGGAAGTGAAACAAACCTGTAGCTGCGCGATGTTCATATCGGTGAGTAGCTGTCGCGAGACGCGGCGGCGGTCGGGCGCGAGCGGCACGTTGGCCTTCTGCATGCTGCGCCGGAGCATCTCCGTCACCGGCGACACTGCGCGGCTGCGACGCTCACGCTGCAACCGTCATCACATTATCATTACATGCACTCATCATACCTTTCCTGGGTTTCTAAAAATGCCAGTTTAGCAGTCAGTAGAATCATAAATAAGTTGTGATAAAATTATTCTCTATGTGTGATGATGTTAAAGAGGCCTTTTTAAATCCGTTGGAACTGTCTGTCTGTTTTGAAGTGTATCATCTATTCGTTCAGTTTTTGTTTGCCTTCAGAACTACTGGTCCTATCTCAAAAATTCTTTCACTAATGGGAAGCTACACTATCTCTGGGTGCTATTTTTATAACATTCCTATGGTATAATTTCCCATCATAACACAAGAGATGCTGAGGTGTTTCTCTTGTAGTTTCCCTAGTAAAATATCAAAATATAAATAACATAGGTAATCTGAGTACAGTTTTAAAAGGTATTCAATTCAACTGTGTTACAAAAAAATTAATCACTCAATCTGTTAAATAAGTAACAACTTAATTAGACATATTAATTACTATGATACAAATCCAAGCAGGCATTCAACATAATATTACAAGTCCAATACATTCTTAGATAATGTACAATAGGAATTGTAGTTTCATACCTCCATTTGTATACGAGCCATTTCTTTAGCTTGTGCCAGTGCAACCCTGGCCTCGGTCTGCAGAGTTGCTTGCAGGACATAGAAGTCAGACTCTTTTATTTCAATGTGCCCAAGAGAATGCGACGACCTCGACTTTGTCTTTAATGAAAGGGACGTAGGGCGTAGTTTTGCACCTGCAAACAAATAAGATAAGTACAAGTGCTGTCAGATACACAAATGTTCGTTGATTACATGCAAGATATTGTAAGAGAGAAATTATGAAACAATCTATTGATGCCCCATGACTAACAATAAAAAAAAACAATTACTATTTCTTAGAAAGATAATGCACTCATGTAATTTACTTTATTACCAATAACTTTCATTTCTGCAATTACAATAGAATTCAAAAGCCAAAGCAGGGAAAGTTAAATGCTTAATGGTACGCCTTCTGTGACTGTAATGGTGTTAATGTTAAATCAATTGTCCGCACACAGAGTGACCCCAACGTGAAACAATAGGCAGGATGTACTCACCACTCTGCACGGTGCTAATTTTGTCATGTTTTGTGATGTTTACTGATAGCGGTCTTGTTTGATACGGATGGTTGTAGCCCGACTTGCTAAAAATACTCGACCGTGACAAACTTTTTGTGTTATTGTAATTTTTTTCTAAGTCTGATGCTTGAGATTCATTGTCAGATGCTGTCTCATTCATGAAACATATTTGTAGGTTCATCCCTGTACCGACACCACAACACATTTAATATGAGAACATCACAAAATGATTGTGGAGATATAACATACATACAACCTGCATGGTATTAGAATAGGAAAGTATATTATTTAAACCAACTTTTAAGAAAAAGGAGATTCCCAATTTGTTGGTAATTTTTTTTGTTATTTAGTTATTCAGCAACATAGTTAAAAAAAAATTGATATTCCTTGCAGATTGTTAATATAGAATCACATAGAACCAACTTCCACAAGTCTCATATATTAAAAAAAATGAGCTTTTGGAAATCAATTCAAATGAAAACATAAATTTACTTACATACATACAACCCAATAGCATGTGATAAAATCCCTAATTCTATTGTTTCTATTTTATCTTTACTGACAATTTAGATTTAATCATATTGTTTGGCTGTCAAAACAAAGATAACTATTAATACAACTAACCCATGAAGATAAATTAATTAATGATAATTAAACAGCACAAATTACTTTAATTAATTATTGTTTACATTGTAACATCTTGTTTTTGTTTATATGAGCTATCTATTTATGATCCCACACCCAACATTGAATTGTATAGCAATGTTTGTACTCACCACTTTGAAGTCGTGAATGTAGACTGGGTTTCTTCCCGGGCCGGTCTGTGTAGCCCATACTGTAGTACTCCTCGGCATCTCCTCCCATCGCCAGCCGCCTTCTGATCTCTTCTCTGTCATTGCGTTTCTGTAATAAAAAGCAACATATGAATCTATTTATTGCAGATTCAATGAACTATGCCATGTGTTATATTTCTGTAACATTGTTAAATTGACTAGCCAGTTCATTGTGGGCACATGGCCAACTGGTGCTGATAAGCAAAAGCCACTATGGTATTTATTAGCCTCAATAAAAATATTATTTAATTAGTCTGAAATCCTTTAGTTCAATGCTTCAATCCTTACATTTTTGTCATAAGGTGTATGGTCAGTGAGAGTCACAATTCTTGTGAATTTTTCTAGGATGTTAGGGTTATTGTCGGCAAGAAGCGGCCACTCAATCTCTGTCAGGGCATTACACTCTGCTGAGCCGATGGCTCTTGGACTCAACACAGTATCATCATAATGTTCAACGTGAACATTTTCACTATCAGTTTTTGTAAGCAACTTAGTCTTGAAGAGATGTAAAGTTCGTTTGAATCCAGATTTTTCTACCACATCTGTGTTCACGTTTTCTCGGATTTCTTCAGGTGTTTTGCTAAATTTCCTTCGGATGTTAGTAACTAAATTTTCGAACATATTAAAAACTAGTCAGTCTTCTTTAATTTGGCAATAATATGGCACGGATGGCTGTTGACGCTGTTGTACAAACGATAACTGTAATTCAACTAAAGTAAACAAAAAAATGGAAGTCCTGTCATTATTCCTGTCATTTTGACATTTAGGACAAGGTCACACGTGGGTCACACAGTGTTCCATTTACCATAGCCAATATGCTGAGCTTGAGCAGGAAATAGGAATTTACTAAAAAAAAAAAAAAAAATATTGAAACTTACCAAGCAACAGATGTTGTCAACAGATTCGTGATTGTCGTAAGTAATAGTGTATAAATCCAACAAAAATCTGGTATCTTTTTTATAATGTCTTTGTTCTGTGTTAACAAAATAAGGCATTGACGCCATCACTTAATTGAATTTACAAAATAATAAACAACAGAAACTTATGTATTGTAGTCTAAGCACCACTAGCACACCTTGCGGAATGAATAAGTATTTGGTAAGAGACTGGCAGCCTGCTGCGCCGCTGAATCACCTTAGAAAGCTAAACGTACTACCTATTGATAATTAACTGTTACACATGGCTGCGGCAGACGTGGATCAAACGCAAATGTGCGGTTACCGTTAACTTAATAGCGCGGAATTTGAATGATTGTAAGTTTTATTCTATTTGCAAGTGTAGACCAATCAGTCAGTAGGTAGTGTGACGTTAATGTTACTTCTGTACTTATCTAACGTAAGTGCCATGATGGATTATGGATTAATTATTTATTTAAAGCTTTCAGGTTTTAGTTTGAACATGGAGAATCAAATTAATTGCACTTACCCGCCTCTCCGCTTCTTTTGCTGCTTTCAAGTGGTTCTCAATAGCATCCAAATCTAACTTAGGTAGCGCTGTTTCAATGTTGTACACGTCAAAACTCCCTGGAAAGTAAATTATAAAACAAAATAATTATGTATACCAACTGCTTTTCATTTTGTCAACAATACCGGCAGCATTCAGAAAAGTAAGAAAAATAATAGTTTTACTCATTGAACTACGTCGTAGTAATACCTCATTGGTTTGCTCTATATTTATCTAAAAATAGCCAAGGAACTCTATGATTGACAAGCTAGGTGGTCTTAGCGTGATGAATATAGTCTATACAGGATGAATTTTTTCATTATGAGCGTGGCATGGCTTTATTATTATCCAAAACTATAAGAAACATCAAAAAACGTTGAAAGGAGTTTCGAGGTCGATTTTGACGAAAACTAAAACTGCATCATTAGATTTAAGAAAATTCAGTAATCCTGGCTAGGCATCGAACCCGCTGATTTTGGAAGAAAAATCACACCCTGTAATTATTACACCATTCGAGTGTTGCTACCTACTAGGGATCAAATTCTGGGAACGAATCATTATACATACGGCAAACTTACCACTCGAGACTCCTTTCAACGTTTTTTGGATTTTCTCATTGTATAGTTTCGGATACATATACCTATCCACGTCCAGTTGAAAAATTCACCTTGTAATTTGTATATAGCTCTGTCCAAGATCCCTTTCAATTCGGGATTGATTTTTTGATAAAAACTACTAAATTCCTACCCTAGAATCAAAGTTCTTGATTTTGTACAACAATGTTGTAACCATATCCAAGTCAGCTTGAAAATGATTTGGAAATTTTTGCCAGTACCTATAATATGTTTCTTATTTAAATTAATGTCACTGAAACAGTATTCTCTTACCAGGGGGTAAGAATGAAAAGTAAGAAAAATAATAGTTTTACTCATTGAACTACGTCGTAGTAATACCTCATTGGTTTGCTCTATATTTATCTAAAAATAGCCAAGGAACTTAGCGTGATGAATATAGTCTATACAGGATGAATTTTTTCATTATGAGCGTGGCATGGCTTTATTATTATCCAAAACTATAAGAAACATCAAAAAACGTTGAAAGGAGTTTCGAGGTCGATTTTGACGAAAACTAAAACTGCATCATTAGATTTAAGAAAATTCAGTAATCCTGGCTAGGCATCGAACCCGCTGATTTTGGAAGAAAAATCACACCCTGTAATTATTACACCATTCGAGTGTTGCTACCTACTAGGGATCAAATTCTGGGAACGAATCATTATACATACGGCAAACTTACCACTCGAGACTCCTTTGAACGTTTTTTGGATTTTCTCATTGTATAGTTTCGGATACATATACCTATCCACGTCCAGTTGAAAAATTCACCTTGTAATTTGTATATAGCTCTGTCCAAGATCCCTTTCAATTCGGGATTGATTTTTTGATAAAAACTACTAAATTCCTACCCTAGAATCAAAGTTCTTGATTTTGTACAACAATGTTGTAACCATATCCAAGTCAGCTTGAAAATGATTTGGAAATTTTTGCCAGTACCTATAATATGTTTCTTATTTAAATTAATGTCACTGAAACAGTATTCTCTTACCCCCTTATTAATAAACGTGGACGAAAGTCACAACCAGGATAATCTTCGGACTAACCATACATCTTTAAGTTAACCTTGGCGTAACTTTACTTCTCGTTTTATTAATAAGGTTAAAGGGAATACGATGTACTTAGCAACAAAATTATCGAGGTAAGTAGGTAATACCTAAGAAAATGTCTAACATCGAAAAAGGTTTGAAAGTAATTATGAGGATACGATTCAGGGATAGTCAGGGTTAAATCTCTGTCAATATCAATCTGCCTTAGCGTCTAATAAGTGCAATACACATATATGTGAGCAGTAGCACCTAACTGAAATGTTCAGACAGATACCAAAAACATCCCTATTGTAGACATAGTTAGGTACATAAAGGTTTCAAGTGCAATTATGTAAAAAGTAAATGGCAGTGCATTGCAAGTAGCTAACTATAAACTAATAACTATGTAAAATGGCCGACTTACCCAAATCTACATCTTTTGAGTTATCATTTTTACGGACGGATGCATTACTTTGAGCAGTGCGGTAAGAGTTTTTACTTGAAGTAATTTCTTTTTGTTTCTCTCTCGCCGCCTTGGGTTCACTGAAGTATGAATGCATTTTAAATTACACTCTAACACAATTTGAAATAAATTGTTGTACGACGCCACATTAGCAAGAACTCCACCAATTCAATGTGGCCAGCAAAATTAAATTGATGGAAGGAATTCCCGAGCACGTCGTGAGTACTTCCCTTCTTAATTTATCTGAGTTATACGTGCTACGTGCTGCGTCAAATCTATTTTAAACTTTTACCTAAGCCCGTAGTACGAGGCAATGAATTTGCATACGACGGATTGCACTGTTTTACCACTATCATTTGTACATAGTTAGGTAATTTAATCTGTTACTAATGATTAATAAATTGGCATATAAATATATTTTTAAATATAGTATTATAATTAAGAATGACCATATAAATTCATGAAAACTAAACTGAAAATATTAAATATACTTACTTTGGTGACCTTATGGTGTTATTTCTGACACTAACATGATTATCAATATGCCTGGTAGTTTTACTAATATCTGGTTTGTCTTGCATATGAACACTATTTATTAAACTGTATCCTTTAGAATTATGGGATATCTCGTTAGAATTTCCATCTATAATAACTGTTTCTTTTTTACTTTCAGCCCACAGCCGATCACGTTCCCGCATTTCATCCAGTTTTGGTATTATCTTTCTAAGTTCGGTACTGAGCTGCTTAATCGTGTTCTCCACATTAAGGCTCAACTTCTCCGTGTCGTAATCGTTAATATTGATTTCGTCTTTTCCATCTGATAGAAAAGCGTCCGTGATCTTTCCATTGGTGTTATTCTCTATTAGTAAAAATGTAGGCCTACTTAAATTCATTTCTGTTCGAGTATTTTTTTCATTTTCTTTATTGACTTCACTAACTTCTTTATCTATCGTTTGTTGTTGAGTCAAACTATCCTCATTTTCATCACACTGCGTTTCTACTAATTTCTTAATAACGTGATTAACAACGTCACTTATATTATTTATAGTATTTTCAATAGGTTTTGCAAAAGTTTCTTTTATATCTTTGCGTAATTCTTCTAAGTCATCTTGGATGTTGATATTGTAATTAAGTAATTGTTTTATTTCATCTTCAATTTCTTTGTTAAAATCACCGATTATATCTTTGGTATGGAAGTTATTCTCTATATCTGCATCCGTGCAGTTCAAGTCATAATTGAACGCCTCATCATTGTTATTATTATTCTTAGCTATCGTTTTTAAAAGATCTGGTATATCATTTTTTATTTGACTATCTACATTTTTTTGTTGTGATTGACATTTATTTTGTGGTGACAATAATGTTGTTTTAACTAGATCAGATTTTACATTATTATTGTTGTTAATGTTTTTATAATCCGTGCTTCCATTCTGATTAGGTTCCGGTTCATAAGCCAGGTCAGTTATTTCTATTTCCACATCATCATCAGTCATTTCATTTTCTGAATGGTAGAAATTCTCTATACTTGATGAATAATCCTTAAAGAAACAAAATTATGAGTATGAATAACAAATTATCTCGCTAAAAAAAATGTCAACAAAATATAAATCTACAGGAGTTAAATAAACATAATATATAACTCAGTAGCAGCCCACATAAATGTACACAAGTATAAATAAGTAGTTACGGTTCCCGGCCCAGTAGCATTCAGTAACAACTGGGGCTTCCTTTGTGTCGCTGTAACGAGCAAAGTTTAAACACTTCCAAGGATTCTTTTTGTAAGTGAAACTTTACCTGTAATGTGTGTGCTAAGTGTTGGAAGCCTGGATAATTTGGATTCACGATTCCCCTCGGCACTGGATGGATGCCGTTCTCAGACATCTCATCTGTGTCAGACTGCTCAAATGCTCTTTCTTCGTCGATTGGTGTAGGTTCTGCATATACATTAGTGTTATCTGTAATAGATTTTGAGTGCATTTTAGTATCCCATTCTTGTTTCTGAATATTGAAAAATATGTTGACTGAATAATACCTACTTAAGAAGCCTTCGCAAGGGGTACGGACGGTGGCTGTGGTTTCCTCCAGGTTGTCCGTCTCGCTTTTATTGCGCGATTGCACGGTATTCACGTGCCTGCTGTTAATCCGGTATTGTCGGTTGCATACCAGCTCCGTGCTTGGGCTCGAAGCTTCACTGTCTGCACCGCTTCTCAAGACACTCGAGTAATTCTCAAAGGTCTCCGAATTCCTTTGAGAGTTATAAACTGTGTTACAATTTGTAACCAGCGAGTGGTCCGTTGTATTCTCACGTAAATTTGATTCTACACTATTCGCAGTCAACCAAGTTCTGTTATCTGGATTACCGTGTGACAAGACGTTCTGGCGGTTGTAAACAGCGATGTTACCATTGTCTGTCGTTTTGATCCTCATGATTACCTGAAAATGAAGGTAAGGCGACTTTAGAATATTTTACTCATAATGTCCTGTAATGAAAACTGTATTTGCTAATGTGCCAAATATTTTAATTAGGAAAGCCTCATTATTAGGACACTGGTGCAAACTCGTGAAATATTTAGGTGTTGATTTTCATAACTACGCACCTAATTGTGGTGCAGCTGGGTACACACGTAATAAGCTCTCACTTTGTAAGCTTATATTACCTACTGATAAATAGTTATGGAAATTTGACGTGCTGTACCTTCCTGTATACATATTAACAAATTAATAAACTATATACCTACCCACATTAATACAGTAGGTCAACCACGGTAGTCATACGACAGAAACGTCCACACATTTACAAAAGCTGGCAGCTACAGGTCGAAATTCCCTAATAAAACATTTGGCACACTAAGCACCCGAATTAACCCCATTTTTGCTGTCACAAAAAGGAGAGTAGGTATACGGATTAGGTTGGCAGATATTTTTTGGAAAGAATTCGATCCCGCGGCGTTATAATCTAGAACCTTTATGACTATATTATAATCATTGAATTTTATATCCTAAATCCATATAGGTTGATATTACGGATCAGTACCGGATATTGTGAGCGAGCGCGTGAGGCGGCGCGGCGTAGGGCGGGCGGAGGCCAAACACGGCATGTCTCAAGTCCGACCCCAAACCCCGCACGCACCCACTTAATAAACCGACCGACCTCACCCATATTTACTAAAGATAACATTACGAAAGAAAAACACAGAGCATTGACTTTTCTTACATTTCCCACGCGATTTTAAATAAAAGGAAAACTGTCGAATCCTTATCCTCGACCCGCAAACCAAAAACTACATATAAAATTCATGGATATTATGCTAAAATGCTTTAATATTAAAGGAATATATTGGATAAGTTACAAGAAAATCGTATTATAATAAATATACCCTGCAATGGCAGTAAAGCAACATCTTGTTGCTGACAACCCATTTTGTGGACACTCGTGGATGATAATAATCCACAAGTAATAGTGATATCTTGTATTTCTACCAAATTATATCCAGTTGGTACTTAGCATGAACATAGTGGTCATCGACCTATCAAATGTTATTTTATGTAAATACAGAAACAACATTTTAAACATCGATGTCTCGCATTAAGCATTTTCCACTAATTAATGACGATCAATACATAGGTACCTAGTATGGCCGTAATAAAATAAAGGTCAATGGCCAGTTGTTACACAAGTACAGTTCATGATGCTGAAATAATTTATAAAAGCCGTAATTTACCGTTCGTCTCGTTTAGTTTACACTAAAAAACTTACACGAAATCAACTAAGTGTCAAATTAATAAAATAAACTTGAAAGTTTTAAATATTTCGATAAGAGTATTAATGTTTGTAATAGGCTGTTTCTAGCGAGTTATATTATCAAACAACTCATAAGTTCAGACAGAAAACTTTAAATTGTATGGCTCTGGAACGAATTCCTAAGATAAGTGAGAGATTTAATTAATTTTAACTCCGCCACCAAGCGGCAGTATCTAATGGCACTTAAGCAAGAAATTCAGTCAAATATAAACACTAACTTATTTTTCTTAACGGTCCATAATCTTGCCTTTTCATTGCTTAGAATGAAATTGAATTGGATTTTCAGTTTAGAATTAGGAATAAGCTACATATAGGGTGGTATTAAGTAGGTTGTTACCTCTTTTGTATTCTTTTCCAATTTGGTAAGTACATTTTATGTTATACAATAGTGTCATTTTTATTTCTTTCTATTATATGAAGCATATTCTAACAAAAGCAGCTATTATCTGAAAATTCTCTAAAACAAATAACTAGTTAGTAGGTATAAACTCTAAAAGTCCGTTGTGTTACTGCAGACAAAGTCGATGAGCAATATAAAGCTTAGTAGACAGACTGTTATAGAATACTGAGCTGGGAAACGTATCAGCGTGGCTGGATGCCAGCAAATTGATTTCCTGCCTACAAGCGGAAACTAATCTCATTAAGGAGAAAACTTCAGGGCCTTTCCAACTAATTGTTTACACTTCAAATTACGTTGAGAAAAGACGAAATGAAGCGCATTTTTGTCGCTTGGATGAAAGCGAGCGCCTTTTGTGTTCCCTAACAATCTCGTTAAGATGGCTAAATAAAGCAATTCAGCTTTATAATTGTTAATTTCTGAGCAGTAACGATCTTTGTTTAGGATAATTCAGCTGAAACGTGCCTCACTCGCGCCGCATCCCGACTTGAATGGATATTTACAATTAGGTAAGTAGGGACATCCAAAAATATTTAATATTTTATGGTCACGTTTTGGAGTCCCTGTTCTTATTTTAATAAAATTGTGCCTTCCATAAAATATTATATCAAAATTTTGTACTTATCAACAAAATTATTTATTTAACTCCTGACGATATACACAAGCCTGCAAATGTATTACGTTAACAATGGAGGTATTGTTAACAAAACACATTTGCTTTGTTGAATAACGGACCCAATTAAAATGTTTCTGAATATTCTCTTCTATCATATTGGACTATAAAACCTACCAAAGGGGAAAAAAAAATCTACTTCAATAAAATGTACTTACAACTTCATCCACATTATTGAGCTATACAAAAGTCACTCCTCCATTTATCCCTCAGAGGCACCCTCACTCGGGAATAGAGGGTTTATATTTATAAGATGAAAGGCTGTTTAATTTCAACGACCTCGAACTATCACTAGGTACTCGGTTTGTCTTTCTCTTTGTTATTTTGACTTTATTTTATTGTATGACCTCATTGTAAGTTCTGATGTCGGAATTGAATAAAACGTTTCTTCTTTGTTCCAGTGTTTACAACCATTGACCTAGCTTTTAACGGACTTATTAGTCAGTTACTAGAGGTAAGAACGGATCCGAACTAAATCTTTGTTCTTGCCAACTGCTTGTTGGCTTTAACAAACAAAGAAGGTGAAAAGTTCGCAGTGTTGACTCAATGGCAGAAACTTGCACGAAAAGGGGCCGAGTCACCGAGGCACTACGGTTAAGATAAGGCAGAGTAGGAAACTTTGTCAAGAATCATTTACATTTCTATAGAAACATTGTACGTAAGTTACCTTCTTATGGAAGGTTTGGGACTCCTCGTTCTACAAGTTTTGTAAGGAGTAATGACAAACGCCTTAAACGGAAACTGAAAGCAAATCACAAGGCCGTGCAATAAGCGTATCGACTCGATTCGTTTGCTATCTAAAAAGTAATCTATTATTAAAACGAAAACCTTTCACACAAGCCCTTTTCAACGTCAACTTAATTGATGTACCTAATCTGCAAAGCAATGGCATGAAAAGTGTAGGTACCTACTTGAATTATTTTGCAAGTGATTAAGCTGAAAACAGTTAACGTAGATCTCTTTGTTTTCTTTGAAACAGTTAAATTTTAGTAAATGGAATTATTTTAGTTTTTGAAAGAGCATTTTATGTAAATTCAACGATATCTTTACAGATTTCGATCTACATTAATTGTACTTTTCTATCGCAGTGGTCCCATTACATTTTGATCTGATTATCTCTTCTACGACGGTATACTCCTACTATTTCTACAATCGTTGGATATGAATGTTGATTTTCCTAACATAATATCCGGCCCATGTGCTTGAGGCGCTCCGCTCATGGCTAACAGAAGTACAGGTCGATCTACCTGGTAAAGCCGGTCTTGCCATGCTTGGTCTGTGGATGGGTGATCATCTGTCATAGGTTTCCTCCTTGCCTCAGAATGCACGTAAAGCCATTCATTTCTGTTATCATTTGTAAATCTTTACCAGTAGTTGCTGTTAGTCAGCAGCTAAAAAGTATGACAACCGGTCTTCCAAGGGGTAGGTACCTATATTGTATTACCTAGTAACTGGGTTATGGAGGTCATATAGGCAGTCGCTCCAAATAAAATACTGATATAAAGCTGCATTTAGTTCCAATGGAAGTCGAGTATATAGCTGGATACAAGGCTAGTCTAATGGATATTTTGTTACCGATATTAATAACATTGCAAAATCACTTGATCACTGACCATCTGAGGAGTTGAAAGTGTGTCTGAACATGAAAATGGGATGAAAATTATTTTAACTTATTTTCGTGTATTATTTTGTGTCGGTGATCTGATGATGAAAGCAACGGCACTCTAACTATTAGGACTTATGGGGTAATCGTGAGAATATTCGATAAGTATTTAGTAGTGATACAGTACGCGAACCCTACCAAAATACCTACAACTGAGTTCCAGGAAAGTCAGAATACAGTGTAAAACAACTTTAGTTTCAAAAGTGGGTGACCTTTGTTTGTTTTTTTTTTCCATTCACGACAGCTCACAACTATAGTGTCCAGATAAGAGTATAACGAGTTTTATCGATAAAACAGAAAACTTTCCATAGCAAAGCCTCTACTTGATACTGAAATACCGTACGATGTTGTATTGAGCACGGGGGGAATGAAGGTATTTCATTTTGTTTATTATTGACGCGTAAACTGTGCGTTCAGACCCTAATACACTCTCGGGGATGCGAATACCTCAGAGCAAGCACATTATTTCGTGTTATTAGAATGTATGGGACAAGATAGTGACACATCGTGTTGTGGACTATCGATTCTCAGGGTTCCGGCTCGCAGTGGCGCGGCGTGAGCAGGCAGCGTCGCATCTAATATTTATAGCGCGGCGTTACAGCGTGCGAGCGGTCGCAGCCTGCCGCCGCGCCGCGCCGCCTCCGCGCCGCACCCGACCGTCATCAATTGCTCCGGACCTCAAGGACCAAAATAAATAAAATTACTAAGCCATATTTTCGAGCTGGGACTTCATGTATTAAGAGAGCAACAGTGTTCTTGTCACATAGAAAACGACATGGTGGTGAAAACTAACGTTCAGTTCAAAGTAGATAGTAATAACACTCATTGTTGGTGGTCATAGATTAAACCGATTTGAGAAAGGCAATTGCCTCTAGAACCGTTCCCCTGAGCTGGGTACCTAATATTACGTTCGCGCGATGGGCTATTTCAAAAATGAAGATAATGAAATTCCACGTCGATCCGAGATTCGAGGAGGAAAGAAACCGAAACGGTAGATACTGTACTTAGGTATGTACCAACCTATATCTAGCATCTGTAGCGTATACTTCACATACTTGTGAAAGTTAATTGTGAGTGAAAGGCACTTTTGTATAAACTTCTTCTTTGAGAAATCCGCAAGCTT
>JAQSVV010000544.1:0-48577 GCA_036375495.1 Agrotis segetum | reverse complement strand
TTTGATGAGCAATTGTACGGGAGCGTGTGGGTATATAATTCTGGGATTCACGATGCAGAACGACATGGTAATGACCTAATCTGAATACGGGTATAGGTTACTTGTCCTTGAAATGGATAAGAACAGTTTCAGTGGGCAAAATTAGAATAGTAATTTGGTTGATGATTAAAAAACGTTTTTGTATTGCAGTATGGCAATGCTCTTTTAAACATTCACGACTCTTGTTTGACTTAGCGCGAATGATCTCGCGTTATCTATGAGCTAAATCTAAAACATACAACCGACTTTAGCCAATCATTCCATGGTAATAACAAACTTACTGAAACAGGTCAGAACACCTACGGAAGTCGTCTTTAACATGGTAATAGCAAAATCACGTCGAGTTATTAAGTGCCCTTACCGTACGTTCAGCGTGATAATTCCGCACAAGAGCATGTGTCAGAACGATGCGGGAGGAAGCTCTCATTATCCTGTCAGGCGCAATCAGCACGCCAACCGCGCTACATACACCTATGTACCGTGGAGATAAAGATGTAGACACAGTAGCCCTATAATAGAGTGATAGCCGGAGGCTTCGAACACAATACGATGGTCGGAGATGATAGGTGCTCAGTCAGAGTGAAGCAATGTCACACGTTTTGCTGAGTTTTTGCAAGATTCTCTTGCAAAAATCTCTCTCTTGGCGTTGAATTTTCTGGTAAACACGGAAAAGAATACCTTGGTTTTATCTCTTTCTCCCCCACTGTTACGTTGGAAGCGGGCAAATATCCGCGCATATTTAAAAAGGAGTTTTGGCTGTTACCATTTATCTTATGTGGTAACTATAAAAATGCATGAAGACTGACTCTTTACCCACTTAACATTGAAATAGCATGAGATGATGAAAAGTAATTTTAAGCACTTAAGACTCCATGTCAATGATCCACGTAAGTCAAATGAATGTGAAGAATAATGACTTCACCAAATACTCTTTGAATAATTTCCCGATTGCGTTGCTAACCTGATTTTTACAAGCTCCCCTAACCCTAATTTCTTCAAAGCGAATTTTGGGCAGCAAAAATGAATCGTTGGAACATTATTCCATGGAACCAAACCGGTTCGCAGCATGGGGTAAAGATAATGCGTCCTCTAAATATTTCTTATTGTTGAGTAAAACACGAGGCGAACAAGACTTGCGAATTCCGTGAGAGAATTCTTAAATCATCGAACAAGTTTCTTGGAAGATGCACATCAATACAGGTTTCATGTTCAGATTTCTGCGTAAGATTGAGATGGGATTCAAATAAGTTTGGACCTTTTCCATAATCGGGCAATGCCACTTGCGTTTGGGATGCATAAACAAGGTATCTTATTGCTTTGTTTAAGATTGTGATCATTCCAAAGTCACATTGTAAGGAAGAGTCAATTGTTTGAAGAACTTTAACATTATTAACTTTTTACTAAGAAACCTGGTTTCCCGTTACATTGGGAAACGTTACAGAAGTGTTCATCTAAATAGATACAATCTGTTGGTGAGTTATTTCCTACCATAGAATTAAATAAAAAAACATTGGGTAAAACATAGACACAATACAGTCTATCGAGGCTATGTTAAACAAACATTCGTAAGATTTGTACAAACAGAAAAAAATGGTGGCTTTGGCGACCTAGTTACCAACCGGGATATTCGTTGACGCTATTATTTCCATAATCAAGTCATACTTGTTACACTCGACAAAGACATTTGGCTTGATGAGAAAAGGGCAAAAAGTTTCATCCGAACATGTGCTTGGATCATTATTCTCGGGTAGGTCATTAACCGGCCGGAGAGTGCGTTCTATTTATGGGTTTCTTGTCTATTCTATCTATCACTACGATCAGATTAGAATTCATTTCTAGTGTGCTATATACCTTATCGACCAATGCATACATTTTTTGTACGATGAATTAGCCATTTCAAGAATGAGCGCATTTACGACTAAACCATCTGTCTTTGCAAGACATTAATTTTTACTGTCCCACACGTGGTAAGTAGCTATCCTTAGGCATGTCAGATGTTTTAAAGATAGATCTAGCTTAATGATACTTCACGTCATAAAATAGCCACTGTTAGAAACTCAGCTTTATAAGCAGTGATAGTAGCAGAGTGTCAAATACAATCACGTGCATAAAATATCCCAACGAGAAGTGGGTCTTGGCATAGAACCATACTTTGCTTGTAACTTATCATCAATTTGGTAAATAGTATAATTCTTACATGTAACTGAAGCAGCTATGAGGCTTATAGCAGTGTCAGGAGGTGCGCAGGCTGGCCACAGAGGTTGAAGGATGTTCTCTGCGAAGGTCAACGCCGTGATGGCGTTGCCAGTGGGTACCAGGATAAACAGCGCCACCCACAAGTACAGGAATGATGGTAGAGGTCCAAACGCTTCCCCTATGTATGCGTAGTCGCCACCAGACTTTGGAATCATTGTACCTGAAAGAGAAACACTATTTTACATTTTATTGAGAAAGCATTGAAATCAAACATATATGTTAGGAGAGATTCCTGTCAGTACGAAAAAAATGTTATGCTTTATTATCCATAAGAAATAAAATAGGCTGGGATTTTTTTAACACTTTTTTTTAGGTACGGGATATTGAGTTTGTAACTTGACACAACAAAAATATGAAAAGATTGTTTGGAGTAAAAGTCGTATCAAACTGTTATTAACTGTATAAGGATTCCCTAGTCAATTAGCGGTTAGCTTTGAAAGATCTTTACTACAAAACATCATTCATTTAATGTTTCAGTCTGTATTGATGCTCAAGATGGGCATCAAATAAGCGTTGGCGGTGCTGCTAACCAATTTTACTTTCCCATTTTGGAATGGCTGGCTGATGCAACATTTTCGTACAGTTTCATCTTGAAAGAAACAATGTTATTAAAATTCATCGCTCCACATAGCTTAATTCAAGTACAGGTTTTGAGAGATGCCTTCGAACTCCAAACGGTTTTTTTAGTCCATTTAAAGCTGATGTAACAATGCTGAGCGATTTCCATTACGTCAAAAAACTATACTTGTACAGGCTGATTAAAATTTTAACAGTGGTTTTCCCTATTGTTATGATTATCGTCACGAATAAAAATACCTAACCTGACCAGAAATGTTACTATTTTTTTAAGCTTGAAACAGGAACCATTCAAGTAGGTAACCATTAACCCCCGCTAAGCCGTAAATATACAGATCGCTATTTTGTGTGAATTTTGTTATTTTCTTACAAGTATGCAAAATAGAAAATTGGCTTTACGAAAACCTTTTGTTATTTACGTTTTCGGGTTCACACATGTTGCGAAATATATTCCGAAATTAACATGGTATTATTATGTCTAGTTTTCGTTTTCAATGGGCTAAACCGGTCATTTTCGAATCGAACTTGTTCAATACGTCAAGTTTTATTAATATTTTATCATCTATGTAGTTATTATTATTATTATGTATTCTTACTTTTTTAAAGATAGTATTTTATAAGAGTGAAACTATTTATACGTAGCTTATAATTTTAGTTATGAGAAACTGAGTCTTAGTAAAATATTTTGGGTAGATTGTAACTAAGTACATTAGACCATTTCCGTTTCACCCCCAAATAAAATTATAGTAGGTATTCGTTTTGAAATGACACGGTCTGCTAACTCCAACATTTGGGTCAGTCGTAACTGTTCATATAACTGCGCCAGAACACAGCTGCCATACAAATGACCTCAGTAACAAGGGGTTGTAAATTTTGCAAGCGTCAAGGCTTTTATAGCCTTTCGAACTTCCAGTGGATTTGAGCACGAAATATTTTTGTTCGAATTAGGGTATAAAACTCTTAGCACCTTTTAGCACTACCTATTTATCCATTGCATCAAGTAAAGCCTTTGCTCTGCGTATTTCGTGGTCCATGCTAACACAATTTTCAAATGGCGAAATACAGAAAGCTGTAGAAAAAAAAAGTATACAATAGGAAGTTCGAAAGCAGAGCCGATGAAGTTGTGTGGCAATCTTGGCAAGTCTTGGTTTAAAGAATCATTCACGTTGGATGCAAGCCCCTTCCAACCGGTCCTATTGGAAGTTTAAAGAGGAGACCAATGTTCAGCAGATGATGATTGATTGGTCTATGAAATGTGAATTTTGAGTATAAATCTGGAGAGCTGGAGTAGACGAAAACGAGAGAAACAATGGAAGGACTGACTGATATGGTAAGAAAGAAGGTATCGAATGAAATTACGAATAAAAAACTGTTTATGGAAACGGCATGTGGGATAAACCGCGGGGTACTACAGGGCAGGAAATGTTTTAGTTCCTGTGCAGTCTTTTAGTTATTGCGTCAAAAAAAAAACAGTGAGGTAGCAACAAAAAAGAGAATATGGAGATGCTGCTTTCAAGAAAATCTCAATTATTTTTAAGCGATTTCTGTGAATTTCCCAGCGGTCACTTTTTGATCAAATAAGTTGGAATTTGCCCTTAATGATAACTCTGCCCGTGTTATGTACTTAAGTAGATACTTTAACGCCATATAACTTATCTACCTATGGGAATATTATGAATATACTACGAGTACCTATAAAATTAAATATAGTTGCTTATCTTTAGACGGCAATAAAACTATCCTCGTCGTATACCTACTTAATATTGGGAATTTATCCTCGTCGTATCATATCGGGAATTTATGACTAGGCTGGCCTGTAATACCTATATGTAATATGAATATGACCAAAATGTAATACATATGTACATTTTTTGCAGAAGAGGTCTTTTGATGTTTAGATTATGTACATAATTGCATACTATTTAGATAGTAAGTTTAATTTAGAAGCAGAGACAGACAACAATAATCCGTGACCCTAATTTTATAGATGTAGACGGCAAAATGTCAAATTATGAATATTAAATCATACAGTAGTTTGTATGTGAGCTTTATCAGACTGAATAAATAATTATTAGGTACTACTTCATGTCAAATACGTCATGCACTTTAGGTAATGCTTCTGCATTTAGAGGCAGTAACCCAGTCAATAACTCGATACCTCCGCATTGCGCTTTAGGTCAACAGTTAAAATTATTAGGCTATTGCATTTGTAATTTGTGTGAATTTAGCTGAAGTCAAAGTGCTAGTTTGATTTCGTCGATAATTATCGACGTTCCTTTTTTCCTCAGCAACAGAAATGTTAAACGCTTTCCCGTTAATTTTAAGTGAAGAGTATAAACCTCGTTAGGTAACATTAGAATTTTAGAGCGTGATTTCCAGTAACTAACTGGACAAACGAATGAAAAAATGATATCTGATCTGCAATTTTATTATAAGATTCTAAGTGCATTGGACATTAAACATTTTTTAGATTACCAAACGCCGCCCGCCGGTGAATGGTTAGCACCACGTGGTTTAATCAAGCGGCAATAACATGAAATCAGTATGATAAGGTAAGTCCTAGCTAGTATTTTTAAATTTAATAATTTGTCAATGGAACTGGCTGCAAAAGAAGCCAGTGCGGGTGGCGATAAGTGGCGTTCAGTGCTCCCTAGCAACCTTGCTGACGGGATAATCTTATGCTTATATGATCACGAGTCGGCGGCATGATGTGTATTCTCAACCTCGCATCGGTACCGGGGCAGATGGATGGACCAGTTGTTTTGACAGATAGGAAGTATTCTATGATGAACTCAGTTAGCTCAAAGGTGCTGTGGTACCTACTTAGTTCCAAAAAGGTGGAGATCATCCACACAATAACAGTGTGTGTGTTAAACTGTTCCATTGCCTACAGTTAATTAGGTAAGTTACTTATTATTTATTTAAGTACTGCAATTAAACACGGACGACTGCCCAGACTTTTATTACTTGTATCGAGATGATGGGGATAGCGAAAAATGTGGGGAATTTATGCGAGTAACAAGTTCATTACACCTTCGATAATACAATTAGACTTCCGTCATTAATTAACGTCTGATGATGACAGAACCCACTTTTTTACTTCATGATAAAATCCTCTTACCTAACTCTGCATAGCAGAGAGCTCCGATCATTGACAGGAATCCGGAGAGTACCCAAATGATCAGCGCCATGCCCTTGGAGCCCGCATGTTTGAGGGCCAGGCTTGGGGATACGAATATTCCGGATCCAACTATCACACCGACAATGATAGCTACTCCATTAATCAGACCCAACTCCTTCTTCAATCGAACCCCTCCAGTGGATTCTTCATCACCGTTGTCTTTAGTTTCTGGACCCATTTCCATCGGTTTCGGCGGCAGAACATCGATATCACTCACTTTCGCCATGATCAACGTTTATAAATAACAAATTCTTTGTAGACACACGCGACTTGAGTGCGTAACACTAATAAAATTAAACACTTTTATACATTGTCAAACAGCAAGATGTAGCACAGCCTAAATTCTGAAGAACCGTCATACAAACATTGCATCACACTGCGGTGTGAGCTGCGGCGGGAAACACCACGTGGGGCGATGAACACCATCGAACAACCATGGACTGATAAAATAATAGCCCGCTGTAGCTGATAACGACAGAAACCAATAATAAATATTAGCGTAAAGCAGCTTCACACTGTTGTATGTAGGTTAAAATATTCAACACATTTAGGACACCTGCATTTTAAAATAAAGTTGTTCTGTTGTTGTTCACGATAACTTTTAAAATCGTTGGTTTTATTTAATTTATGAGTTAATTTTTATTCAGTAAATTCCCCGGTCGCGATCGTATCCATATGTCACGAGCAGGAGACGTCCGGCGTAACGTCCGCTTGCCTTACTATTCACTCACTAAGCTACTTTGCAAGTTAACCACGAGCACAGTCTGCGTCCGCGAGGATGACTCAGGCACGAAACGGCATGGGTGGGACACTAGATCGAGTTAAAATCAACTTTAACGCAAGGCAACTGAGCGTATTTTCAGTGTGGTGACTGGCACGAGAATTCACTGCCAAGTTCGAACAACTCGTTTTTTTTATCTCGTTCTCACCATCACCAACAATATGTGCACCACCACGTGTGCATTTGGCACAGTTATTTCAATTTTAATAACAATGACTTCTAAAAGAAGCGTCTGTCTGATAAAGTGCCACCACGTTTAGAGTTGGGCACATTGACCGTCTTTAATAGGATTAGGTTCTTCACGTAAGCAGGATATGAGCAATTCATTTATAGCTCGTTCGCTGCAAAGAGGTCAATGACAGTGTAGTGATACGAGATAACAGCCAGTATGGTGAAAGCTACTATTACCCTTCCATTGCCTGTCTCGCATCTCGTAGGGATCGAATGCTTTAGATCATTAATTAAAATCTTTATAGTGTATTATGAATTTACTTCTTGCAGAGGTAACCGAACGCATAAGTTTAGTGTTGGTGAAAAGACTTTCCTGAAAATAATGTTTCGATTTTCGTAATTAGTTAGACTGTAATTCTGGGAACTCTTTTACTACAGGCCGAGTTCAATGTGAAGACTGAAGACCCCCTGTCAGAAAGTGTACCTACCTATCTATACAGCAGTCTGTACACCTCATTCATTAGAATCGGTTCAATATGTAGTTAAGGCGCTAAGAGAGAACCATACCTACATAGGGAACCTGATAGGGATAGGCTCGTTTCAAATATTGCCGCGATGCTAAATTGTTATAGTTTTGGTATTCGGTACCTACATCACTACCAACTATTTAATGTGTTGTTAGTCACTTACCGCCATTATACAGGTGTTTTTTTTAGCGTGGTAAAATTATGAAATGGTTCCTTCCACCCCGGGCAGGGCGGGAGGAACTGTCAGACTCGTACTGACTAAAATCCACGGTGTCCTTCAATAGCCCTTTATGTTCCAGGGTTACGGTAATGAAATAAGTCCCGCGCACCGACAGGCTTTGGCCCTCTAGAGGGGGGCCCCGTCATTATGCTGACGCTCTTTGAGGCGCGCGTGGAACACAACGCGCCGTCGTCCCGGGTATGGTCAGGGCCCCCGCTACCATATGTGCAATGTGTGCAATGCACACGGGCGCCATCCTTTAGGGGCGCCAAAGCCATCCTTTACGGGCGCCAAAGCCAAGGGAACAGAAAAAAAAAAGTTGAGAACTTAATTAAATAGGATTAAGTTTATATACCTACTAAAGACTTCAAATATTTGATCTCACTTTTAGATTAAAACTTGAAGTATGGAAATGTTAATACATATTATAGATAAATTACAACCCACTTTTGCGTTCTTCTATGAAAAATTGCCTTGTTCTATTCCAAAAAGCTAAAAAATTTCGCGCTCGCTTCGCTCGCGCTTCTAGTAAGGTTGGCGTTCGCTTTTCTTGCCCTGGCTTTTGAAATTCATTCTCATTTTTCAATAGCAAATGCTTCTTATGTTAGTTACATTTTTATTATTGGTATAAAAATTCTTAGATGGTATGGAAATCTGGGTGTGAAGTTTGAGTAGCACTTGATGGATTTTTTTTTTGTGTTTAAGTTCCGAAGCGGCAAGCTTTACATCCCCAGACCACCACTACCATAAAAAAAGATAATTCAAAATGCCATAAGGGGCGCCAAAATCCTTTTTTGCACACGGGCGCCAGTAGACCTTACGGGGGCCCTGGGTATGGTCCATGCTCGGACAGCGAGTTGCCCTTTACTCGCCGCGCGCATGCATTAAGCAAGTGTTTGTAATTCAATATACAGCCTGTAAAACTCATAACCCTTCCTTTTGGCTTCGCTGTAGTCACCAAACTGTACACGCAGGAAGTGCAGGGTCACATTATGATGACCTTAGATATCTACTGCCTGCGCCTGCGCGTCTCGAACGTTAGGCTGATGGGTTACAAATTACTTGGTACTTACCCAGTTTTTGGAACGAAGATTAAATTCATGTCAAGGAGGTTATCTGATTTGTTAATGTTGGTACCGTCAGTTAATTACAGCCGTTGCTATTTTTTTAATTACCTTTATTTTTGTTGAACTGTGAAAAACGATGTGATTAAGAATTATCGATGAATCATAAATTTATATGTTTTTCTTCAACGAAAAAAATATATCATTTTGTTGCGGGAAACACCACTAGTCAAAAGTATAAAAATCAATTGTTTTTCGTTAATCTTGCAAGAACTCGAGAACGGCTGGACCGATTAGGTTAATTTTGGTTTTAAATTATTTATGAAAGTCCAGGGAAGGTGGTTTTGAGGCGGTAGGAAGTTTGCCCGGTCAGCTAGTAAGTAATATTTTTATAACGGCGAACGCTGCAGAGATACATTTTGCAATTTTTTTATGTAAAGGTACTCTTTGTATTGCACTGCATAAAAGAACTATATGACCTATTGATAGGGAAGTTAGAATTAAAATGAAAATTTTGCACCGTAACCACTGCCACCCCACCAATGGCATTTTATTATCTCGTATATAACGTCGGCTGGCAGAGGGTTCCAGGCCCTACAGACAAACAGCAGACGACAATCTTTATCGCTCACGCCAACGACGATGCTCACGCAGTCACTAATACATTTTCAACTTTATATCTCAGCGCGTTAGGTTGACAATCTATTGGAGTTTACAGATCGTTTTCGTTTTTTTCGTTAATTAGCGCTCAGCCATCTTTATCTATTCTATCTCTAATATCTTTAAACGAGCAATTCTTGTAGGTATATTTATTTATATATAATCAGGATCTCGGAAACGGCTCCAAGGATTTTATGAGTTTCATACAACCTATCAACCCCAAAAACAACCCCTTAGAGGTGAAATTTCGCCAAATCCTTAAAGCTCATTGTTATCTTTATTCCTGTCACAAGGTCAGACCGAAACTAAAATAAATTCTCGAATGTCTACCGTCAAAATCATATTCAAGGTCCCAGGTTCGAGAAAAGCTCTGTTCCCAAGATATAGACATTTTAAAAACCGAGCGAAGCTCGTTCAACCAGATATTAGATTTTATTAGTGTCTGCTGAGCGATAACGATTGTCGTCTGCTGTTTGTCTATGGGGCCATTATTTTTTTCTTTTCATAGTTAATTTTGACAAGTTGCCATATCGATAGGACTACTAGCCGGAACTCGTCACTATTGTACAGCAGCAGAGCCCTGTAGGGCTCTGGATGACGTGCCCACGTCAGAGCGATCTCTAGTTCATTTTGCTCGGGTCACACGTTCAAACTTATCGCAACTATTCTTAGCCATATCACAAATTACGCCTACAAAGGTCTCTTTTGACTAATGGATCTGATTTTAGGGTAAATACATAATGAGAACGTTTACATTTGACTTTCATGTATTTTGTAAAGAAATAAACGAAACAATGTGATAATATCATAACAATAAATAAAGAAAATAATCAGAGTTAAGTTATTTTGACAAATAAAAGAGGTTTTAATCATTGTCTTTGTTTACTTCGTATTTAAATATCCTTGCGGTTCCATCATCAGAGGTGGTTAGTATGAGGCTTTCTTTAGGGTTGTAACACAGATCTAGGACTTCGGAGCGGTTTCCTGTGAGCATCAGACTTCTTTCTCCAGTCCTTCCTTCGTATACTCGTATGGAACCGTCGAGGCAGCCTGTGACCAGGTGATTCTTGACCCACACCATCTTGGTGACACCACCAACTGCGTCGTCTGATTTGGCGCACTGATGTCGTACCATTTGTCGCGGAATATCCCATATGCATACTGCTCCTGTTAGTGTTCCTGAAACATTAATTGAGTAGGTATCATGAAAAAGAGCTCATGTTGAAATAAGAAAGGTTATACATAATATTGGCTGTGACGTCTGATAGGGGAGAATGGATGAAGAAAACGTGTTGCGACGACCCCATGTAATATGGGATAGTGGGGCAGGAAGGTGATGATGAATATTGGCTTTGTGGCAAAGTTTATGACAGACAGAGAGACATGAGGTGGTATACCTAGTCAGTCTTTCATGATATATTTTAATGCCAACATTATGGGATTGTCGATTCGTATGCCGTGATGGCAAACGGCGTAACGATCTCTTATGCTGTCATGCCTCTTTTCCGTTGCCGCCCTCAACGAGCAAGATGCGTAAAATTTTTAATTTAGGGCTGATTTTTCAATCAGATAATTTTTATCTAAGGAATGAAAATGGCGGTTTGAAAGCTTATCTACGGAATTTATGTCAAACCATTATTTTAATTCCGCAGATATAGGTTATCTGACTTTTGAAAAATCAGCCCTTAGTTTCATAAAAAAACCTTATGTCCAAACAAAAATATTTACCTGTGGCAAGAAATCCTAATTGTGGGTCTTGTCCAAAAGCAACTGTTTCTAAGTCAATCTCTGTTTCCATCTGGCCGACGACCTTGCCATTTGTTGTTGTTGTCAATATCACTTTACCTGTAAACAAAAGGAAGCAGGAAGGAATGAGAAAAGTTGTTATCCTATTATAATATTAATAGGATAACAACTTTTTTCATTACTAAAGTATTGTAAATCAATATTTTCATTATACAATGCCCACAAATTCATTCTAAAAATAGATCTTTATAAAACTACTACATAAGGTCACACCTATAAACCTGAAAGAATTATTGAAATTTTGCATGATCATAGGAGCCAAGCCTATCATAAATTTTAACTCAAAGGAGAACTAAACGTTTGTATTTTTAATTTAATATCTTACTTCAATTATAAACACAAAAGTGAGGATGGATGAATGTATGGATGGATTGTTATAATCTGACATGCAAAAACTAATAAATGGATTAAGGTAAAATTGGACAAACAGATAGTTTACATCTGTATTAACACATAATTTTAAGTCCAGTAGAATAATTTCATGTAAGGATGTATGTATGTTTGTTACTCTTTCACGCAAAAAATATGGAACTGATTTGGCTAAAATTTGGTAAACAGATAGTTTATGACCTGGATTAACACATAGGATAGTTTTTATCCCGATTTTATGTTCCCGTGGGATAATTTTCGAGTTATAGTGAGTGAAGCCGCCGCGCTGGCAACAACTAGTAAGAAAATAAGTTTTACCATCAGTAGAAATAGAAGCCATAAGATTGCCATCCGGATGAGTATCAATAGCTGTCACGCGCATCTCATGCACTGACGCAGGAACCTGGTGTAGGACTGCTGAAGTCTTGAGGTCCCATATCTTCACCGCTCCATCCTCATAGCCAGCCGCCAAGCGAACTCCATCATGGAACAACTGGAGCCATAATATTTTTATTAATGCTTGTATTATACTGATAAATGTTGAATGATAAAGATAACATTGCTATCTTTGTGATTTAGTTTGAGAATGAGTTAACAATTTTAATCTCAATGTGATGACTTGCGAAATGTAGAAATAAACAGTGTGGATATGAATCATGAAATTAGTAAACCTGAAGGATGACTATTACTTATTTAAGATTAATTAATATCTCTAAGTATCGGTATTGTATTGGTTCGAACCCCACCAAATGCATTACTTTGTGTAAATTATAAATTTCATCACCACTGCTCTCAAAACGGTGAAGGAAAACATCATGAGGAAACCGGCATGTCCTAGAACCAAAAATTCGAAGACTTATGACATCCACCAATCCGCACTGGGCCCACATGGTTGATTATGGCCCACTCCCTCTCACAGAGAGGAGGCCTGTGTCCCAGCAGTGGGAACATTATAGGCTGATGATGAATAGGTATCTCTAAGATGTAAAATAAGAAGAAGAATTTCTTCTTATTTTACATCTTAGATCTACACCTACATAATTCATTACATTTTTCTTTTATGTAGGTGTCCATTTATGGGGTGCTATGACAGGAAACCTCCACGTGCGCCGTGGACTGGAGTTCCTTCTCGGATACGTCCGGGGGGAAGACCAGTTTTTCGGGCCGGTGCACCCTGGGATGCGGGCAAAAACTCTTCCTTAGGCACTGTGTGCATAAGTGGTCTCTTTGCCCGTATGCGAATAGCCTGTCGTGTGGGTGCTCCAACGCGTGTCCCTCTGATCAGCAGAGGGCACAGCGGCGGAGCGGGCTTGCGGACGGTGAGTGATGTGTAGCTTGCCGTCCGACCAAGGACCAAACCCGAGTCGGTGGCGCGCCGTGTTTCGCACCAAATGCCTGCTGGGGTCGCGGGTTTTTTCTTAACCCAGGTTACCGTGGCCCCAGAACGTAAAGGGCATAGGAAGGAACACGGGTGGATTTTAATCAGTAAGAGTCTGACAGTCATCAGTTGATGATTTTACCAGCTAAAGAAAAAAAAAGGTGTCCATTTATGCTTACTTTTCCACATTCTACTTTAATATTGTGTCCTTGCAAGACTTTAGTCTCTCCTGAGGGCACTTTGAATACATAAATATCTCCAGATACAGTTCCAAATATAAGTACTCTGGCTCCAAAATGCCACAATCCCCAAGTCAAGTCATCAGCTTCATACTCAAAGGCAACTGTCCATGGTCCTTGCTGATTTTCATCTGTGTTACATTTCCAAACTTTAATTAGTCCAGACATGTCTGCTGTGGCCAGGTATGCTCCATCAAAACTGAAGCCAACAAAGATTACAGAGTCCTTGTGTCCAACACAATCCATGACCAGCTGTCCGTCGGTAACTGACCATACGTAGGCTCTGTCGTCTTCTCCGCCGGTGACCGCCAGTTTACCATCAGGATGAAGGTCGCAACAAAACACTGAGCCGACATGCTTACTGAACACAAATGCTGCATGATCTTCTGGCGGTTCCATGTCCATGTCTTCTTCCTCTACGCCCAACATCTCTTCCAGATCTTCTAACTGAACCTCTTCCACATCATCGTAATAGAACATGCCGTCTTCTTCATCCATGCCTGTTATTTCGTCACCGTTTACCGAAGACGGTGGTGTGTCTTCTTGCTGGCCACGCATTATCTAGAATGAATACATAATTTCTCTTAAAATATTTAAAACATTTTAACTAATAATGGCGCAATAACAATAATTTATAACTAATAAACTAACCTCTTTCCTACGCTGCACGAAAACTTAAAAAATGTGTTTTTTCAGTACTGTACTTAATCCTGTCGTTTGTACAAACGCTATAAAGTACACAAGTTTTTTAGAAACTCTTCTTTTTAAATGTACAAATAAAATCACGTTGGTTGCACGAAATTAAACGTTTCATTCCCACATTGATTGACAATGACATAAATTGACATAATGCCAGGGCTGCGTTTAAATCCTTTATCCAGTTTAATTTTATACTGACTAAATGTCAAACAGCCCGTTTAAGTACACCAAGAGGTGAAAAATTATACCAATTCATATTTAATCTGCCCCATTTACGGTCGTCCGCTGGTCTATGTTTTTGCTGAAAGGAATAAATTTTTGCGACCTTTTTACCACGCAAAATTTTATCCTGCTGTCAAATTGACATTAAGTTTTGTTGTTTTGCTAGATTCTCGCCGTAAAAACGAATATTATTTTTATTTTAGAGAGTAAAATATTATTTGTGGATTATGGATTTATATTAAACCGGCAAATTGATTATTTGTTCAATAAACTGAGCTGTCAATTGAATTTGACAACTAACATTGACAGAAACTTATGACTCCGTTCAGCGAAACCTCGCTAGTTTAATTTTTTTCCGGCGAAATACGGCCGAAGGATTTAAACGCACCCCAGGGCTGCGTTTAAATCCTTTATCCAGTTTATATTTATACTGACTAAATGTCAAACACCCCGTTCAAGCACACCGAGCGGTGAAAAATGAAGCTAACTAAAATTTAATCTGCCCCGTTTACGGTCGTCCGCTGGTATAAGTTTTTACTAAATGGAATAAATATTTGCGACCTTTTTACCACGCAAAATTTTATCCTGCTGTCAGATTGACATTAAGTTTTGTTGTTTTGCTCGATTCGCGCCGTAAAAACGAATATTATTTTTATTTTATCGAGTAAATATTATTTGTGGATTATGGATTTATATTAAAACCGGCAAATTGATTATTATTTTGTTCAATAAACTGAGCTGTCAATTGAATTTGACAACTAACATTGACAGAAACTTATGACTCCGTTCAGCGAAACCTCGCTAGTTTAATTTTTTTCCGGCGAAATACCGCCGAAGGATTTAAACGCACCCCAGTGTCATAGTCACAGAACATATAAACGTCATAGTGTTATTTTTTTGTTTTTTTTTCGTCCCTCTTTGTCAAATGTTTTGACACATGTTTATTTTTTATTGTTTTTTTTTGTGTTTCAGATTTCTATCAAGGCTTCTGGGCTTTTCTGTCAATCCACGCTGTCATGAAGTCGCCAGCCAGACAGTCAGACACCTGACTACCTACCGATTACAAAATCTCTCTTTGTATTGTGTTTGCGGCATTTTTTTTTTTTTTTTAGCTTTGTAAAATCATCAAATGAGTCCTCCAACCCCGGGCAGGGCGGGACGGACTGTCAGACTTCTACTGACTAAAATCCACGGTGTCCTTCGATAGCCTGTTATGTTCCGGGGTCACGGTAAGGGAATAATCCCGCGACCCCGGCAGGCTTTGGCCCTCTGAGAGGGGGGACCCGTCATTATGCTGACGCTCTTTGAGGCGCGCGTGGGACACGACGCGCCGTCGACCCGGGCATGGTCCTTGGTCGGGCAGCGAGTTGCTCTTTACTCGCTGCCCGCGTGCCCGCGCCTACTGTGGCCGGAGATCGTCTCGCGACGTCCGTCGCCGTGGGCGTTTTGTGTTTGCGGCATGGGCCTAAAAAAAAAAGGCGGACGGAACTTCACTCGGAAACAATGGGGATGGCAACTCAACTCAAGCTAATCGTAGATGGCGCTGTGATAGTTGGTCCCCTACGTCAGATTAATGTCTACCTTGTACAAAAAACAAACAAGAAGTAATGTTATAAAAATTAAGTATAAATACAAAACAAATATGGAAAATTATGGGTGCCCTCTATCTGGCAGAAACTTGTTGCTCCGAAACCTATTTCGCAGAACTCACTTGGCAGAAACTTTTTTAGACGAACATTGTTATGGTATAAAAAATGTTTAGTATAATTGTTTTTTGGCCTAACGTTTTTATGTCCGAATTTAAACTGGGATACTTTTAAGATGGCAGAATTGTATTGGGCATAATTACCTTTGTCAGAATTACAATTTTGCATATTTTCATTTAGCATAACGTTTATTTAGAGCGCCGATTATTTGGAATAATTTGACTCAGTATACTTCGAAGATCACAGAATTTCACAATAGAAATAATTTAATAGGCATAATAAAAAATAAAAAAAAATTGTTTTATAAAATCAATATGGTGTGCTACAAAAGTTAGTGACAGAAATGAATCGCTGCAAAACCGACTTCACGTAGTCTTGTTTGCCCTACCCCTAGAGTGTAATTTATAATCGCGTAGGCGCGGAGGGGCGAGGTGGGCGTAAAATCATCTGCGACGATTAGCTCGCGTGGGACCGCCGGAGACCCGCAGCGCCGGAGCCGTGACAGAAGCCATGCTTGCTGCATGTTGCAACCTTGCATGCTGCATGCTTGTATGCTGAATGCTTGCTGCATGCTTACTGCATCATCTTACTGTCTGGGAAATAAAAACCACACAATTATGACAAAAGATGATTCTGGCTGTGAATTTTCTGCGATATGATGATTATACTTATTGATTATTATGGAAATGAAAGAATCATGTCCAATAATGACCTGTCAAATATTTTGACAGAAGATTGCGTGTATAGTGATGTTATTTAGCGTATTATTTAAGTAATTTTTTGCTATGCACGAAGTACTAACTTACAACAGAATTAGTAATGTGAAAAAAAAGAAAAGTTAATTTTAAAACAGCTACCAAATAGAGCGTTTTTTTTAATATGGAACGCAGCCATTTCAAATGCATTGAAGCACCGTTCCGTTTTAAGTTGATTTTGACATTTGAACGCAGTTATAGCACTAATAACATTTATTGATTTTGTATTTCGTTCATTTTTTTTGTATAGTTCATTTTATTTAATTCTTTATAAGATTACTTAGTAGTAAATGTATTTCTAGGTTGTCAATCAGAGGTTGTGAAGTTATAACTGTGAAACGAAACGTTTTTCGTGCTGTCAGTGTGACAACCAAACAATAATAATGGTGAACGCACACCTAGCCGCACCGCAGTCTCCGCAGTCCCCGCATTACGAATTCTTTGTATGAAGTTCTATGAAACCTCGCACACTTACCCGTGTAGAAGGGGTATTAGATAATAGGCAATAGTTCTATACTGATAATAGGTACTAATGTTCGTTTGACAGTTAAGTATTGTACCTACCTAACCTCAAACATTGTTTTCATTATAACATTTTTACCTCATTGTGAAATCAAACCAAGTTTTTACGGTGGCTTAGTTATGACTAAATCTATAATTTGATATAGGTAATTCACATCACTATACATCATGTGATAAAAAATTTGATTGACAGGTCATCGCATGTATGGAGCGTGGTCATTGTTCTTTATGCCTAGAAAGATGATTCTGACTTACAAAATTATGGGTTTCGGTGTTATGGTAAATGAGTGTATGCCAAACGATTTTCTGCGAAAAGAGGTTTACGCTATCCGTTGCTATGCAAAATAAAATTATGACTCAAAAAGTTCTGCTATAAAGGGTGGACCCGAAAATTATTCGTCAATGCAAGTACATATAGGTACTAAAAGAAGAATTAAGACGCCGCGGCGCATCTACAAGAGGATTTAATTGAGTGGTAATACATTTGATTTTACCGTAATAAATCCACAAATTTTACTTGTAGTTGAGTGAGGTTTCAATTTTTGAGTTTAGGTATGTTTTACCTGTCCTCTCCTATAACAAGAATATAATGCTGCTTCTGACCTTCTATTTTGATAAAACATCATAATGTTTTAAGTCAGTAATTTTAACCTTTTTTTCTATTTAGATTCGAGAAATATCACAATATATTTAATTTCTTAACACCACAGCTATCACAAAACTCGTTCCAGGTGATAATTCTTCCGCGACGTCCAGACAAACCATTTCATGATTTATAGAGCGATGCAATACTGGTACTTAACTCCAATAGAAAAGTAGATATTATTTTGAAAAGTGTATTCGATTGTTTAGATAAGGTATAATCATAGAATTTCATTAATAAACTCAACTAACGGCCTGTGTTTATTATATAGCTTTTCCTTAGTGATAATACAATTTTTGTTCTCACAGCAGTCACAGCAGCTACCCATTATTTCTTGATAGTGTGAATTGTCGGAAATTTGTATGTTCCATCATTTTTACAGCTTATTACACAACATCTAGTCATTTTACATCAATAAATGGTTTTTTTTTCAGAAAATTCCTTGATTTGACAGTTTTTTTGGGACCAAACTGTCACTTGTCACTTTGACACTTGCCTTCCCCATTGCGGCTGCGTAACTATGTGTGCGTGTGTAAAGGGATGTCAAATGAAGGAAAAAATTACGCATTTTCAAACAATATTTCAATATCTCCCTTGAACTTAAGGGGGATGCTCCAACCAGCCCGCGAAATTCAAATTTTTTTACGTTTTTTGCAATTTGCAGGCCAGTGACATGTTGTAACTTTATAAATATTTGTGTTGCGCAAATAACAAGTATAATTTTAAATATAAAAAATATCAAAAAACTCGCTCCATCAGCTCTCACAATAGAAAAGGTGTATCATGTTAAAATCTCCGAAATCTAACTACGATGCACCTTTTCTATGTGAGAGCTGATGGAGCGAATTTTTTGACAATTTTTATATTTAAAATTATACTTGTTATTTGCGCAACACAAATATTTATAAAGTTACAACATGTCACTGGCCTGCAAATTGCAAAAAACGTAAAAAAATTTGAATTTCGCGGGCTACATCGAAGCAATCACCTTAAGTTTAATTACAAGTTTTTGTGACATATACCTATTGTTAAAATAAAGGTAAAATAATTAAAACACATTGGATATTAATAGTAGATTGTATGACAAGGGAGCAAAGTAATATTTTTACAAAAATATATTTTGCGCCCGAGTGATACACTCTACTTTTCATCACCCACTATGAGAAAATAAAAAGCGCCTCATATTTTAATGTAATATATTATTTAATAAAACATAGAGTAACAACATGTGAACGCATCGTGGAAATCATTATTACAACCTACAGTAAATACATCCATGCCAATGTCCGAAGAAAAATTGTTTTATAAATAATTATATTGACCCTTGTCATACAATCTACAATTTTTATTCAGCCAGCGACGCGGCGTGACATACAGACATATGAGCCGTCATTACAGCCAGTCTGCAATATCGAATATCGGCTATCCAATATCCGATTACAGAATAGCGAAAATCGACTTTTCGGTTTTCGGGTACCGAGTTTTTAAAAACCCGAATTTTCGAAAATTTCAAACACTATTTGCGATTTCTTTGGCGCCGAGCACTAAGATGTTCCAAATTCAAAAAGTGCGCGGCAATAGTAGATTGTATGACAAGGGAGCAAAGTAATATTTTTACGGCGAGGGCGCTTTTTTGAATCCAGAGCGAAGTGAGGGATTCTACTGTAGAATCCTGAGCGTAGCGAGGGATTCTTTGGTAGAATCCCGAACGTAGCGAGGGATTCAAAGTACGCCGCCCGAGCCAAAAATATATTTTGCGCCCGAGTGATACACACTCTACTTTTCATCACCCACTATGAGAAAATAAAAAGCGCCTCGTATTTTATTGTAATATTATTAAACGGGTTAAAAAAAAATGCAACAACTAACTTGAAATTATCTAATATTAAAACAACTAAAAACTTCGCAATTATGAAAATTATATAGAAGATTCCATTGAGAACGAGCCGAAAACATGTGAACGCATCGTGGAAAACATTAAATTACAACCTACAGTTAAACCTCTGTTCAGACACGGCGGGAACCGCGCGGTTTCAGAATCGCATGGAAATCGCGTGAGTCTTATTTGTATGAGTTATTAAGTAATCGTTCAGACATAACCGCGCGATTCCCGCGCGGGAATCGCCCGGTTCCCGCCGTGTCTGAACAGAGGGTTATACATCCATGCAACTGTCCGAAAAAAAAAAAACAATCTACAATTTTTATTCAGCCAGGGACGCGGCGTGACTATGGGCCGTCATTCCAGCCAGTCTTTATTCAAACACTATTTGCGTTCGATTTCTTTGGTGCCGAGATACTAAAGATGTATTAGAGATTTTGTTCAACAGCTCCTGAAACATAAACCTAGGATTTCGCGTTTCGACATATTCAAATCTAGGTTTTACAAAAAAATTCAGACCTCTGCGATGCTTTTTCAGCGAGATATTGGTGAAAAACTAAATTTTCAACGTTTCGATGGCGCGGCCATGGGGTTTTAATCTTATAGCTCCTAAAAATAATCCTAGGATTTTGTTGTATTTTTACATGTTTCGACAAATTAAAATCTATATTTTACAAAGAACTTCAAATGTCTGAGATGTTTTTTCAGCGAGATATCGGCGATAACGTGTTCGTCACCGTTTCAATGGCGCGGCCATGAGGTTTTAGCCTTGCAGCTCCTAAAATATAAACACAGGATTTTTTTCTATATTTTTACATTTGGTTTACAAATTCAATCTACTATTTCCCAAAATTTCAGGTCTCTGCGACTCTTAGTTTTAAAGATCTCCATGGCCGCGCGGTTCGGAAAGTTTCGATGGCGCGGCCACGTTCAAACCCTTATAACTTTTTAACCATTGCTTTGACAAATTTATGGTTTTTGGGAATCGACTTTTACATTTTGTTACAAAAACTTGGGATGAGTTTTATTTAAAAAAAACGTCGTGGCCGCGCGGTCGAAACGGACATTCCATTGACATAAAACGAAAATATATATTATTTTAATTTCATTATAGTTAGACGTAATTAAAATAATTCAATGGATGGTTGTACCAGCAGTAAAAGTATCGCGCGTCATTATCCAAAACGGAAGTTCAAAAATTGAAGATTGACCCAAATTCAAAAAGTGCGCGGCAATAGTAGATTGTATGACAAGGGAGCAAAGTAATATTTTTACGGCGAGGGCGCTTTTTTGAATCCAGAGCGAAGTGAGGGATTCTACTGTAGAATCCTGAGCGTAGCGAGGGATTCTTTGGTAGAATCCCGAACGTAGCGAGGGATTCAAAGTACGCCGCCCGAGCCAAAAATATATTTTGCGCCCGAGTGATACACTCTACTTTTCACCACCCACTATGAGAAAATAAAAAGCGCCTCGTATTTTATTGTAATTCGGGTTTGCAACAACTAACTTGAAATTATCTAATATTAAAACAACTAAAAACTTTTCACTATACACCTGAGTGCCTAGTTTCACCTTCATTATAATTATTATTTTTAAAATTGATATGTTTTCTTGTCAGTTTATTAGCCAAGTGTAAACCTTCTTTCCCTTGTAATTTATTGAGTTCCTCGATGTAGTTCCATTTAATTTTTTGGTCATCCTTGTCCACGAACTCTCTTTTGGATTCTAAATGGTTTCTTAATAATTCAACACATGACTAGGGTCCAGAAAAAATGCAACCTCAGAACCATTGGCAGGATGAGTAAACATTGTTTTTAACGACTTGGGCTTGAAATTGCAACCAACCAATGCATTGAAATTTGTTTGATGACCATCGCATGTTAATGCAACAACATCTATGACAGCTTCAAAACATTTGAGAAGACATAATTTTATCAAATAAGCTTTCTGTTCACCTTTTATTGAATTATTTAAGAAATATCCCAATGGTAGTTTGGTTCGGCGGTGGTTGATCCCAACGAGTAAAAAAACTAATGCTTGGCTTGCCAAAAGTGCACCTTCTGCAGCTCCTGAACCCATATCTTCTAGTCCTTTATATTTTTTACCATCCTAAATTTTTTGAGCTTTATTAGCCACTTCGTCAAAGAGTAAAGTGCACAAAGGCTGATGTTCACGTATTTGAGCTTTTGCTTTCAGTGCCTGAAGATTCTTCAGTAAATCCTGGTTCTGCATTAAAATTTTTGTACCACTTGGCGAGTGTCTTTCGATGAGGAAGGGCGTTCCTCTTAAAAGTTTGCCTAACGTAATCGTAAGCTTTCGGAGAATAATAATTGAGGGTTAAGCAAAATTTTTTCATGGATGGTGAGTATTGAACCTTCTTCTTTATTTTTTTTTTATTGTAATTGTTAAAAATGTTACCAGCGACAATGTCTTCATCTAATCTGCTAAAAAGATCAGAATCAACATAATTTTCTTCTAGGGTTTTTAAAATATCTTTCAAAGATTTGTTCCTATCTTGGAGACGTCTAACTTTTTGATTTAAAACTTTTATTTTATTTTTTTGATTTTGCATCAAGGCACGCATTTTGATCAGTTCTTTCTTCATACGTCGTGTTTGGGGAGTAAATAGTATTGACAATGGTTGATCCAATTCAACTCCAGATATTCCAGTTTCGTGTGACTCCTAAAAATAATTAACGAACATAATTTACGTATTATTTTTAATATATACATTTTTTTTTATAAGAAACTTGAAATACTCATTTTTTTTATGAATACTTACATTTTTCAAGGACGAATTCGTGGTCAATAAGCAAGACGGTTGCACTGTCGATTCTTGTACAGAAATTCCTTCAACCACTGATGAACTCTAAGAAAATGAATAAAATTTCGGTAACTAGGTAAATCAAGGCTTATAAAATATCATCAGATTTTCAGTTGGTTAGGCTACTCACTTGTGCCGAACTCGTTTTTAAATTTTGAGAGAAAGGCTGTTCTATTTTTATTTGCTGCCCGGAACCTGTGGCTACTGCTTCAATCACTAGTGAACTCTAAAATAAATAATAAAATCAGGTTAGAAACGATTCAAAAGCATAACTTTAGAATAAAACAGCGTTTCAGTAAAAAAACACACCTCATCAGAAGCGCTGGAGGTAATTACTTCAGTCGGTAGATCTTGAATTGTTGACGTATCGAATAAAAACTAAAAAAAAAGTTCAACTGTTGTTAAACTGTTATGTGTCAAAATATTTAAGTTTAAAATTAAGAGGTTACGTTGTAAGAAGGGCCTTAAATTAATTAAAATTTTAACTACCTTTGTTGGTATGGCGTAAGCAACAACGCGAAGAAGTCCGCCTTTAGTTGAGTACAAACAATGCTTCTCAAAATGTATACTGCAGATTACACTAGATTTTGATGGATTCCAATTATTGTCACGTCTACACTCCCTTATTATTTTTATCCAATCATTTCTCCATCCATTATTTCCTGAGGGAAATCTGTAAAAATATAGAAGAATACAATAGGTAACGATAAATAGTAACATAAAATATAAATCTCCCACTTGAAATAGTTGGTTGGTTGGTTTTGAGTTATTTATTAAATTTATTGACGTAAAGTCGAGAAATAAGCTTCAAAATGAGCTTACCTATGAAAAGTGATCCCCTGGCTTTTTTTAATTGAACCACTGTGGTTAAGACAACTTATCACAACACATGACGGCATAATTTTGATTTTTAGTAGACAAAATAACCATGCCCTGGTAACTTAGAACATATTTTATTTTTTGTGAAAAGCGCCATCTATCCCCCATACATAGAAGTTTTTGTGGCAGTGTTACCACTTTATTGTGCTTGAAATATTTGGTACTTTACACTTATTGTTAATTTTGTCATTTTTCTTTAATTCATCCAGTTGCACTAAATATATGATTTAATAACCAAGTAAAATTTATTTATACAATATTTTCTTTTCTTTTTTTTGTATTAAGTGCTATTTTTACGATGATAGAATCTTAGGAGTAGTTTTCTGATACCAAACGTAGTAACACTAAGTCTGAACGTCACAAGAATTTTTCCACCGGTGTGTTTAAATGCTTGTGCGCAATTTTCTTGTAATTTTTGGTGTTTTTGTGTTATTACGTTGAATTGAGCTGTAGTTCTTCCGTACATTCCAGAAATACCGAAATTCCAGCATATACTGTACTTTGTGAAGGTGTTTGTGACATACATGTAGATAGGCCCTCCTTAGGGAGTTTGGACCATTTATATCTCAGTGTAGTGTTATTTTACATCTATTACAATGCCTCGAAACGTCTGCTGTGTCCCTGGCTGCCCAGTAGTAGCAGAAGATGGTGAGTGAAGTGAACATTCAATGGTGTTTTAACTCTCGTGTAGGTGTAGGTTGGTACAATGCTCGTGCATATTACACCTTATTTTATCGTCGGCTTAACATATATGCTAACCTGTACGGTGTGAAAACCATTTGGTACGCTCGATCGCGCTTACTTCCAAGCCCTACCCTGACGTACACCACATGGGTTAACGCGGATTCACCATGGTAAACAATCTTGACATGTCTTAATTCACAAGACGTGTAAATATTTTATTTGTAACTTTTCAGATGTTTTATATGCATAAGGTGAAGTGAAAAGATATGTCAAGATTTCAACCGTTTTTCCTATCGTTTAGAACCACATGTTTGATACTATGATACATAATTATAATAAACCCCTAAGTACATGTCGATACTACTACACATCTACTTAAACCCCTTTAACTTGACTCTTAAGATCCTGATATCGTCTTTTACTGCTTTGCCAGTCCTTGATCTATGTCTTTTAGAATTTTTTTAATGAAAATTTTACACTACTTATCTTTTCTATTTTTTTTTTACCTTTATTTAATTATATTATTATAAATATACGTATTGTAAGATTATTAACTAGATTAAAATTCACATTTCTTTCAGTCCCATTATAGTCACATTATATTTTCAGGTGTACCTCTACATTACTTTCCATGTCCTGAGAAAGATGCAGAAAGGTTTCAAAATTGGGTAAAGATTATTGGAGGTGATATTGCGAGTCTGGACAATACCACTTTCCACAAAACTCACAGAATCTGTCGTCGGCACTTTCAGAAAGAGTTTCTTTATCCAAAAAACAGACTTTGCAAATTGGCTGTTCCAACTTTGCTTTTACCCACTGCAGATGTATCAGGTAAATCTGTTTTTGATCAAGTTTATTTAACAACTGCTTTGGTTTTCACACAGGTTATAAATGAATGTACACTACAGAAACTTTTCTCTTGAAAATCTGTAAATGAAGCAGAAAATTGCATTGCATTAAGTAGTTTAGAAGTTTTAAACGAATACACAGATACAAAGAATGAGCAGCTTATATTATTCCAACACAAGGCTAAAATGTCTTCGTATTTCATGCACAATATTTTTTTTTAAATTGGTTTATTAACTTCTTTTATTGTGTACTTGCAGCATCAAGTCAAATGGTTCCAGACTGCCAACCATCTACTTCTCAAGAAGCAATATTATTGAATCGTAATGTAATTCAGGACTCAACAAGAACTGTTGAACACAAGCCTTGCAGTTCAGGTATGTTAACAAATGTTGTCCATCTATTTTGTATCCAGTTTGGCAGAAATATGACTAGAAATAGGTTTCTTATTGGGATGCATAAAATTCAGTTTTATTAATAGTTCATAGTACAAGATCCCAGATTTTTACAATAAAATCAAAATATAAAATTTGCAATAAATACAATTTTTTAAAGTGTATATATTAACTTCTTTTATTATGTACTTGCAGCATCAAGTCAAATGGTTCCAGACTGCCAACCATCTACTTCTCAAGAAGCAATATTATTGAATCGTAATGTAATTCAGGACTCAACAAGAACTGTTGAATACAACCCTTGCAGTTCAGGTATGTTGACAAATGTTACCTATTTTATATAGTGTCAAAAAAAAAAATTTCATAGTCTTAGTAGTAGTCCATAGTACAAGATCCCACCATTGAATATTGCAGGTATTTACAAACCTGTTTTTTTTTTAATATTATAAAAATAGTTATTCATTATTTAATTAAATGTCAAAAAATTATGTTTAATTCACTAACAACACATAATATTAATATTATGTAGTTGCAATTATTTAACGATTTATTTACAATATTTTTAATTAAAGGTACTTACGGCCAATTTTAGCTAGACAATGCAACAGTTATGTAATTCCATAAACATTAAACATTCATTTGAGTTTCATTAAAAACAGATGCTTACCTGCAGAAATCAGTTGTTGTATCTAAGACTATTAAGTATTATGCTCACCGACTAACTATCTAGAAATATTATATTATTAATTATTGGAATATTGTAAAAGTACAAATTTTATTCTCTTTGCTTCTCAGCAACATCGAAAGGAGCTGTATTGCATCGTGATGTAACACGACCCATGAGAACTAGAACTGTTGAATACTTCAAGCCTTCTAGTTCAGGTATGTCTAATATTATAAAGAAAAAAACTTTGTTTATTTGGATGTAACCAATAAGCTCAAAGACTAATGGACCGATTTCAAATATTCTTTCACCATTCGAAAGCTACATTATCCACGAGTAACACAGTCTAAATTTTATTTTGGAAAAAATTAGGGTTCCATAAGGTATTTGGATTTTTCTGAAATCTACGCGGACGAAGTCGCAGGCAGAAGCTAGTGTGATATATTTCTTTATGATCTTAGTCTATCTACAAATGCAAATCCTTAAACGTTCATGGTCTACCATGATAAAGCCGACATTCAGTTCTCGCACCTTTCATAAACAACATTCTGCACAATTTAAACTATATTTTTATGTTTTCAGTACCCTTCTTGAAACGGAAACATGAAGAAAATAAGGTGAAAAAATTGGAGCAAACACTTCGTCGGGTTCTTAAAGTCAAAGAGACATTTCGCAAAAGATATCTGCTAGCAAAGAAAATAAGGAAAACAGATGCTTTCGAAATTATGACCAAAAAGATGTCATCAGCATCTAAAACTTTATTCTATATGCAAGTAAAAGGATGTGGTAAAAAACCTAGAGGAAGGCGTTTTACGGTTGATGAAAAAATTTTAGCATTATCTTTATACAAACCATCACCAAAAGCATATCGCTTGCTAAGCCAGCTTTGTGTTCTGCCAAGCCGAAGAACACTTCAAAATCTTCTACAGAAAGTAGATTTAAAGCCTGGCGTTAACAAAACAATATTTGAACACTTACAGAAAAGAGTGTCCAAAATGCCGGACAAACATAAATTTTGTTGCATACTGTTTGACGAAATGTCAATTGCTACAAATTTAAGCTATGACAAGGCACATGACAATATAAATGGTTTTGTCGACAATGGCAGCAAAAGAGAACTAATATTTGCTGATCATGTGCTTGTATTCATGGTTAGAGGTATAGTGAAAAAATATAAACAGCCAATAGCATATAGTTTTTGCTCAGGCACAACAAAAACAGCAGATCTGAAATATCAATTAAGAAATATAATAGAAAAAGTCCAAAGCACAGGTCTAAAGATTGTAGCTACAGTATGCGACCAAGGAGCCACAAACGTTGCTGCAATAAACCAGTTGATGCAAGAAACTAAAGGAAAATACCTAAGAGAAAGTAAAGATTATAGAGGTGGATTTTTTGAAGTGGGCAGTGTCAAAATTGTACCTATTTATGATCCACCTCATCTAATGAAGGGAGTACGCAACAATTTATTAAATAAAGACTTAAAATATGTCATGGATGGCAAAGTATGCGTGGCTAAATGGTGTCATATAGAAAACTTTTTTCAAAGAAGCCCTTCATTCCGGGGTGTGAAGATAGCCCATAAGCTGACAGCTCAACATGTGGTGCCCTCAATGATACCAAAAATGAGGGTAACGTATTGCACACAAGTGTTCAGCAAGTCTGTTGGTGTGGCCCTTGGATGTCTGGCAGGTATGTATCGCTTAACATACGAGTCCTCACAAATTTTGTAGTCTTCTCTAACAGGAAATACTACTTTTCCAAACTTTTTTAAATAATTATTATTGTTTAAGCCTGAATTCCTCTTAGACTGATGTCGGTCGCGTAGTCTTATAATTTTTACATCGTACGCGCCGCTGACTTCAGCGTCCCAGTATGGTGCTATAAGAACACAATGTATATAATATATGGTGCTATAATAACGCACGACAGACGGACGCGACTGACATCGGCGTAAGAGGAATTCAGGCCTTAAGAGGAAACAGCACGGTCGTTTTTCCATACAAACGTAGTCCCCTGTTTTCTTCCTGGATAATGCCAGTAGAGCAATAATTAATATTAATTAATAATAATGCCATTTTTAAGATACTTTCGGTCCAAGCTGCTGTTGTCTCTATCGCGCTCTGTAACTCTGTTGTGGGCACTGCGTGACAGCAATAGATTTTACAAATACCTATTTTTCAATTCTCCAGCCCTTGCTGTTTCCTCTTAAGTATTTAAAACCATCTCTTATGCATCATTTGGTATTTACTTATATTTCCTTTATGAAAATAATTTTACCATAGCTTAGCGGTCGAACAATTAAAAGTCCCAGTAAAAAAACCATGTAATGACTTATTTAACATTAAATTTCCTTTTATAGAAAATGGGAGCTTGCCAGAGGAAAGTGTGGACACTGCAGTATTGTTAATGCTGTTCGACGACTTGTTCGACTCTGTCAACGCAAATTTCCATAAGGAAGAAGGGAAAATATACAGATCAGCTGTCACACCAAACTCACCCCATTTAGAATTTTGGAACAAAACTTTACCGATTTTGAAGTCGATGAAATATATCAACAAAAAAGGGAAAGAGGCAACTGTACCATCTCTTACCAGTTGGGTAAAAAGTATAGAAGGTTTTAAATATATTACGAGTAGGTTAAGGTCAGAAGGAATCAATTCGTTATTGTTACGAAACATAAACCAAGACCCCTTGGAAAACTTCTTTGGGGCGATAAGAGCTCATGGCTATAATAATGTAATGCCTAACTCAGCAGCTTTCGAAACTGCTTTTAAAACATTATTAATTAATAATATAACATCTCCACACTCCTTACAAGCAAATTGTGAAAAAGATGATAGTTTTTGTTTAAATTCATTAAAATCGTTATTAAACCAAAACTGTAATGTGGAGGATGATAAGGAAATAACGGAAATTATTTATGAACATTTAAATATGACAATAATAAATACACAAATAATTTTAGAAAGCCGTTCTCGGGATCATGTTGAAAAATGCGCGGCCATAGCATATTGTAGTGGGTGGATGGCAACAAAAGCTAAAAAGTATGTGTTTAAAAAATGTAAAACATGTCGAAATAATTTAATTAGCTCATCTAATGAAAATTTCCACAAGTTTATAATAAAAAAAGAATATTGTGGCAAAAGATGGTTATGCTATCCTACCCGGGCATTGTTTGACTTCTTTGCCCAAGTAGAACACATCACAACGGATATTTTAAATAAGTATGGACATATAGAAAAAATTGCAAAGTATATAGAGCTGATCGTAACAGTCAACATTGATCTAAATTTTATGAAATGTAAAAAACATAACGAGCAATTAAATAATTATTTGCTCCATAAAAGTGTTGTGTTCTTTATTATGAATTGGTGCAAAGATGTCAGCAATGTCCTGACAGGCAAGAGCCATCACAATTTTTGTAATAAAAGTGATGAAATGGACCCCATCTTCCAACAGGCTCGAGAACACTTTGATAAAACAAAGGGTGCAAAACGAGAGAGGCAAACAGGTGTCGAAATTAATTTGTAATTAATAATAAATTAATTCACCAACATATTTTTGTATTATTAATCTCATTCCATTTACCCCCATTACCCAAGATACTTAGACATGTGTATATAAAACACATATTAGACAATATACGTATCAACTTACCGTTGCTTAAATTCAAAACCACTACAAATCAAAATTACACTTTTATAGGATAGCTAATTAAATTTAATTAGCTATCTTGTAAAAGTGTAATTTTGATTTGTAGTGGTTTTGAATTTAAGCACAGTCGTATACGCACACATACGCACACAAATATATTTCATTTAGTTCATTGCTTGGCGTTCAGAGGGCGCTGATTGTCAACTAAGCGAGAACGTCAGTTGCCAGTCTATCTCATTTATATATATATTAGTCTATGAAAATAACACCGTTTAAACGAGCGTCGTTCGAAGCGTACACCAGTTACACCACAGACAGTGTTGCCAGTATGATTTCCCAAAAAAGTACGGATGGCTTTCTGAAAAGGTACGGTTTTTAACTTCAAGGTACGGTTCAGTCGGGATACTTCATCAAGAACTAGATAATGTTTTTTTTCTTCGAGTTGGCTGTTTGCGACTATTGGGTAGAAAAAAAAACTTTGAAAGAAAAAGTACCGACTTCAAAAACAAATACAAAAAAGTATTAGGTAGATAACTTTTCTTTCGGTAGTCGCCGAAATCGGTGGACTTGTTGCCGACTTCAAAAAAAGGAGGTTATCAAGACGCTGATATATACTAACATATACGAAAACTGGGCAGTTCTGGAAATATTACATATACATACGGGTCGAATTGATAACCTCCTTTTGTTTTAAAATAATAATAAATAAAAATAAAAGTTAAAACACTATTATAGAAAAGGTACGGTCTACACTGAGGTACGGTTGTGGTACGATTGTGTAACAAATAGTACGGAAAACCGTACTATTTGGTACGGTCTGGTAACGTTGACCACAGACTAAGTTGGCGTACACAGGAGTACATTATACTTGGAAGCGTAATGGCCGACGGCAGACCAGACTACATAGAGATATGAGCACAGAGTACTTTAAATACAGGGTGGAATTTTGTAATGCCACCTGGAGGGAAAGTACTCTTAATACTGCAGCTAGAAAATTTGACTCAAAGAAAACATTCCTTTATTTTTGAATAGACATGGACCTAAAAAAAAAGGCGGACGGAACTTCACTAAGAAACAAGTGAAGCACCAAAATGGCGGCTGCTTATGTATGTGTGCGTTTGTATAGAGATGCCAGATGAAGGAAAAAATTACCCATTTTTAAACAATATTTAATTAAGATCTCCCTTGAACTTAAGTTTAATTACAATTTTTTTGTTGCGGATATATTTTTTTTTTAATAAAGGTAAAATAATTTAAACACATGGGATATTATAATATTTACAACTCGTTTAATGTTAATAAAGTTTTACAAATCCTTTTATTGATTCAAATTTTTGTAGACTTGTCTTTAATTTGCTATCGACACATCTAGAAATCCCTTTTATTTACTTAAGTGGTGAAAACGAATGTTTAAGTATTTTTCGGCTATAAATATTTAATTATAGCTATTTTATGTTCCATTCCTATTCCATGTCTACACTCCCTTATTATTTTTATACAATCATTTTTCCATGCATCATTTGCCGAGGGAAATCTGTAAAAATACAGAAGAATACAATAACGATAAATAGTAACAAAATATAAATCTCCCAATTTTAAAATAATTTGAACCTATAAATAGTTGCAACACTGATTGATTTCGAGATGTTTATTAAATTTATTGACGTAAAATCGAGAAATAAGCTTCAAAATGACATGCTTAACTATGAAAAGTGATCCTCTGGCTTTTTTAATTGAACTACTATGGTTTAGACAACTTTTTGCAACACATGACAGCATACTTTGATTTTTATTAGACAAAATAACGCCGAATAACACGCGAGCATCGTTCGAAGCGTAATGGCCGACGGCTGACTTACTATGGTGTTAATGTGTGCGTATTGGCTTGTCCATATTAGCGCACTGACTTACTATGGGTGCTTCAATTGTTTCTTAGTGAAGTTCCGTCCGCCTTTTTTTTTAGGTCCATGTGAATAGAAAGCAAACTGCATTCAAAGATTTTCTAAAATTCTCTTCTCTCACCCGGGAATCGAACCGGCTAAAATCTGAAAAAATTATACGTTGGTTTTATTAATTTAACATTATGAATAATCTATCACCACTATGGGAATCCTTCGTTGAATTAAACACTTCTTGATTATTATTTGTTATTCATATTTACTTTCACTGCGTATACATAATAGTTCTTTATAAAAATAAATACACATTTATATAAAACATAATAAAATATCACTCAACCATTTCGTACAATTTACTTCGATCACATCAAGAATATTTTTCTCACAGTGACAAAAAACACTTCTCTTTTTCAAATTCAAAATCAACGGAACACATCAAAATAAGAAACCATAGATTATATTGCCAGTAATAAACTTATAAAATTCCTTAATAAAACCTAACCTTCAACATCCCCTCTGAATTTTATATTTAAAACAATTAGGACAACATACAGAAAACAAACTTATAACTAACTCCCATCAACTCATTTAAAAACCCAACTTAATTAAACCCACCCAACTTAATTAAAAACTACAAACAAACTTTTGAATTAATTAATCTAAAAACCTTACATCACTAACTTACAACAAAATTTCAAATTAACTCCCAAACAACCTTATCTCCTAATAAATCTTCAAACACAACACATAACTCTTCACATTAAAGAATGTCCTTTACTTATCACTCACTAAGCATTGTCTTAATCTCAAGAACTTTGTTCTGTCCAGTGGTTTAGTTAAAATATCAGCCAAATTATTTTTAGTAGAACAGTATTTAATTTCTAACAAATTTTTATCTATCTTCTCCTTAATAAAATGATATTTAACATCAATATGTTTGCTCCTTCTATTTAAAATTCCATTCTTAATCAATACTATAGCAGATTGATTATCAACAAACAACTGTGTTTTCGGCAATTTATTAGTCAATTCGTAGATCAGAGTCTGAATGTACAGCAGGTCTTTTATACATTCGGCTGCAGAAATGTATTCAGCCTCAGTACTCGAAAGAGCAGTGACTGACTGCTTGCGTGAGCACCAATGTATAGGGCCACCACCATAAAATATTACAAAGCCAGTCGTACTTTTTCTAGTGTCAGGATCACCTGCGAAGTCTGCATCACAGTATGCTTTTAGACTCATATCGTTCCCACGAACATACTGTATACCACTACTAATTGAGTTTTTAATGTACCTAAAAATATTCTTAATATTTCCAAAATCATTCAAATTCGGATTTTCTTGATGTCTACTGCAATAACCTACATGAAACGATAAATCCAATCTTGTTTTATTAACTAAATATAATAAAGAACCAATTAACTGACGATATTTATGTACATCATCAACTCCACCTTTCCCCTCTTGATGTACATCGACTAAAATATCAGGATGACAACTGTCCTTTAAGTTTTCAAATTTAAACTTTTCTAAAATTTGTTTAATATAACTTTCTTGATAAATCTTAATATAGTTTTGCTCTACTTTAACATCAAACCCTATAAACTTTTCAGTTTTATCAAATTTACGCATGTCAAATTCAGTTTCTAATTTATTAATAATTTTATTTAATTCAATTTCGTTTTCACCAATTAAAATTCCATCATCAACATAAATAGCCAAATAAATTCCTTTATCTTTATTTACAAACACACATGGATCAGATTTCAATTGAAAGAAACCTAATTTCTTCAAAAACTCCGTCAATCTTTTATTCCACATAAGTGGTGCTTGTTTTAATCCATAAAGACTTTTCTTTAATCTACAAACTTTATTTTCTTTATCTTTAATATCATATCCTAAAGGTATTTCCATAAAAATTTCTTCATCTAACTCTCCATATAAAAATGCTGTCTTCACATCAAATTGTTTTATTTTCAAACCTTTTTGTGCTGCAATAGCCAACAACAATCTAACACTAGTAGTATTAACCACTGGACTATATGTCTCTTTATAATCAACATTATGCTTTTGAAGAAAACCTCTTGCCACTAATCTCGCCTTATATCTTCCACCAGGCTTTATTGTAAATATCCATTTATTTGAGATTATCTTTCTATTCTTTGCTTCACTCCTGTTTACAATTTCCCAGGTCTTGTTTTTCTCCAATGAATCTTTCTCCTCCTTCATTGCTTTACACCATAAATCTTTATCAAAACTATTAAAAACATCTGTATACGTTAAAAATGAAGTCTCTAAATCATAATCTTTCAGCCATGCTGGCAATCTTCTCTCTCGATTTGGTAAAATTCTCCGTTCCACATTAACTGCTTCAACTGCATCTTCAAACTCATCACTAGTCTCAACTCCTGTGTCATTTCTACCTTCCCCTCTCAAAATATTATTATCTTCAACATTAACTCCAACTCCAGTGTCTTCAACACTAACTCCAACATCTTCAACACTATCTTCAAAATTATCTCCAACATCTTCACCTCTAACTTCAACTTCAACATTATCAAAACTATCTTCAAACACCTCATTATCTTCAATATTTCCTTCATCACCAACAGCTCCATCACCACTTTCACTACGAAAGACATCACCACCAACTACGTCATCATTAACTTCATTATTAATATCACCACAAATATCACCATTACCTTCACTACTAAAACCATTATCACCAATATTAACACTCACCTCTTTAAATAAATTGTCTAACTCACACTGTTTCACTCTACGATTACAACATTTTAGATAATCCGCAACATCACTCTTATTATTGTTAAACACTACATCTCTCGAATAAACAATTCTAAAATCAGAAGGATCCCATATCTTATAACCATTATTTGTAAATCCTACTAAAAGTCCTTTGCTACTCCTGGAGTCAAGTTTCTTTAATTGATAATTATTTTTATAATATGCTAAAGATCCAAAAATATTTAAATGTTTTAAATTCGGTATTCTATTAAACCACATTTCGGCTGGTGTTTTATTATTTATTGTATTAGCACTTCTGTTAATTAAATAGGCAGAGGTTAAAACAGCTTCACCCCATAAAACACGTGGTAGCTGCATATCAAACAGTAACGCTCTAGTTCTTTCCATTAATGATCTATTTAATCGTTCAGCTTTACCATTTAACTGTGGAGTGTAAGGAATTGTATAGTCAATATTAATTCCTTTACTATTGCAATAAGTTTTAAATTGTTTACTATTGTATTCACCACCATTATCACATCTAAATGTCTTAACTTTTGTTTGAAAATGATTTTCTGCCAAATTAATGTAATTTATTATTTTTGAGAAAGCTTCGCTCTTATTTTTAATTAAAAATACTTTAATAAAATGTGTATAGTCATCCAAAAAAGTTATAAAATATTTGTAACCATCCCATGTTTCAGTTTCAATAGGACCACAAATATCACTATGAATTATTTCTAAAGGATTAAATGCTCTTTGTCGAATTGTTTTAAACGGTTTCCTACATAATTTTGCTTTTGTGCAGACTTCGCAGATGTCCGTTTCCTTCACTAGGCCTCCCTCTATTCCTCGAACAAGATCCTTGGTTTTGGTTATAGGTACATGACCTAATGCCCGGTGCCAAAAGTTCGAATCTAAGTAAAAGGATTTTACTGACCTTGAAAGCACGACTGGCCCTGGGTTAATACTGATGTAATACAATTTATCTTGTTTCAGCTCACCAATAACCGCACAGTCATCCTCTGATCTACGAATGTCGCATGTGTTTCTGAAAAATTTTAAGGAGTAATTATCATCTGTTAGTCTAGACACAGATATTAAGTTTTTCTTGAGTTCTGGAACAAAAAGAACATCTCTCAATGTAATATTCTTGGTATAGATGTTGCCCATGGTGTTTACATGATGAATGTTGCCATCAGCTGTCATAATCTTATAGTTTATCTTCCTTTTATCCATAAGATAATCCTCAGAAGTAACAATGTGACTGCTGGTTCCGGAGTCAATGATAAATTCAATAGTTTCTATTTCTTTACTAGTAAAACAGTTACTTACGTGTTTATTTAGACAAAACTTTGTATAGTGAGTATTATCACTACAGTTCTGGCAGTTAAACTTGGCATTACATACGGTATATCGGTGTCCATTTTTCATGCATTTGAAGCACTGTATATTATTTATGGTATTACCGTCACCACTCGATGTTAAAGTCCTGCAGAATCTAGCAATATGTCCTTTTTTTCCACAATTGTAACATGTCCTTACTAAGAAACTTGTTGTCGCTTCTTGGCTGTTTTTATCATTCTCATCCAATGTACTTGTTCTTGTTACAGGTTCCTCCACAAGATTGTTAGTCCTCATCCTTAGTTCAAGACTAATCCGTGATATTAAATTGGTTAATGTTTTATCACTTATTGATGTTGCCTCCCATGCTGTTCTAAAGTGATATAATTTCTCCGGCAGATTTGTTAATATTTTTGTTATTATTTGTTTGTCATCAATATTAAATCCTAAGCCTCTTAATTTGGTTGCTTTATTTTCAATCTCTGTAATGTCTAATAAAATGTCTTCGTTTTTGAATTTATAATTGTAAAAATCTTCTAAATGTTGTGTAATTTGGGTATCTTTATGTCCAAGGAAAATATTATCGAATTTGTCTAAAATTTCTTTTGTTGTTGCGCAGTTTATTGCGTAAACCATGTATTTTTCGCTGATCGAGCATAAAATCAGTAATTTTCCTTTTGCATCTTTCTTTTCAAAATCCTTTTTAAGGTTTTCACCTTCATCCAAAATAGAGTTAATTTCTTTTGCTTTAAATATGAGCATAAGTTTAATCTTCCAAACAGAATATTCAGACTCGTTGGTCAATTTTGATAATTTTACAAATTCTTCCGCCATTTTGAGATTCGGACTTTTAGTAATTTATTTTTCTACTCACTCATCATATCGTAGCGCGTTATCTAAGTAGCAACGTGAGGGCCCATGACCCGTTGGTTTTATTAATTTAACATTATGACTAATCTTTCGTCACTATGGGAATCCTTCGTTGAATTAAACACTTCTTGATTATTATTTGTTATTCATATTTACTTTCACTGCGTATACATAATAGTTCTTTATAAAAATAAAGACACATTTATATAAAACATAATAAAATATCACTCAACCATTTCGTACAATTTACTTCGATCACATCAAGAATATTTTTCTCACAGTGACAAAACACTTCTCTTTTTCAAATTCAAAATCAACGGAACACATCAAAATAAGAAACCATAGATTATATTGCCAGTAATAAACTTATAAAATTCCTTAATAAAACCTAACCTTCAACATTATACCCTGAACTTTTATGGCACCGATCGTTATGGTCAATTATAACGATGAAATCTCTCTAACAAACATGATAAATCAAATGAAAGGAAAACCAGGAAATCTTAAATTAAAGCTCTCGTAACATGTAAAATATGGTTTCGGCGAAATACCGCCGGAAGATTTAAACGCACCCCAGATAGTAAATATAACTCCGGACCGGAAAATGGAGTTTTTTTGACATTGACATGTTATTAATTTATGTCAATCTATGTGTCAATCGGATTTTTTTTGCCGTTTAGTTATATTTGAGGTTATGAGAAGTGAAAATAATAAATAATCGATTTTGGTTATTTTGTAGCTAGAATACTTAAAAACTCCACTGAGAATCGAGACATCACTAAGAGTTAAAATGGCATCACTTAAAAAAGGTACCTTAAATTTGCTGCTGCTTATTTATATTAGAATTTCTTTAGTTTAAAAAAATTGTGTTTGTATATCTATTTTTTTTTACATTACAGTTTTATTACCAACGCAGGCGTCGTTTTTGATCTCTAAACGATTTCGTGGGAAAATAAATATCCAGAGACCGAGGAAACCTCACTTTGAGAGACAGCTTCTGATCGACTTATCCAAACCAGTGTATGGACCGCCCAAATACACGTTACCTGATGCTGCGCTTTGCGATAGAGGAGAGAAAAAGTTCGCAAGGCAGATCGATAATCCCTTCGAAAGAATATTAGCAAATGAATGCCTCAACTGGTTTAATACATCAAAGATGGTTATATTTTTGCATGTCAATTCAATAAGCATGGAAGATAAAACCCCAGTATTTGCTGCATTAGCAAAAAACAATATGCATTTAAGGTGTTACGGCAAAAAGATAGTCAGCATGGCCACAACAGGGACCCGTTATGAAGCAGTTAATCACTTGTTCACTTCGCATCAAAACATCATATTTGGGCAACCTGAAAATTGTGCTAAAATGTTCAAGATAATGAAGAAAGCACCTCAATTAGTTATAATGGGTTAGTAATTTAATTGATTTGAATTACATGTAGGTACTTCCTTATTTCATTTCTTCCTAATAATTGATTTTTTTTTTTCATTTTCAGCTGGAATCATACAAGATAGATTAATGTCGAAGAATGAGTTAGTCGAGTTCAGCCAAATGCAGAACATTGATGTAGCCAGGAGTCAACTTTGTGCAGTACTAGACAGTGCAGGGTCTTGTCTCGTGAGACACCTTAACCAAGCTCCACAAGCTCTTGTTGCTCATCTAGAAAAGCATGTGGAACTTCAGAACACCTCCAGCAATGAACCTCAAGACAGCGCCAAGAAAGAACCTGAGAGTTCAGGATAATTTTATTCTTATTCATTATGTAGAATATTTTATTTGTTAGTATAAGAGTTAGAAGATTTGGTAGTTTTTCTTGACTAATTGTTTGTGTGTAATGATCCTCCTGTACATGTAGTGGCAATGTATCTGTGAAAGATTTTTCATTGCATAAGAATCTCACAGTAGCTGCCTGGATTATGGTCTTGTGCCCACTTGGCAAACACTCCTTGTTTATTTTTATTTTTTTTTATTTGAAAAGGCTTTCGGTGTATTTTGTGTCTGCATAGTAATTGTGACGCTCAACCATCACACAAGGATTTGTGTGGCACCACTGTCGTGAAGCAAGCACTGTCGAGACATTCAGATGTAGCACGACGGGAATGAGTTAGTCGGACACCACTGTGGTGCCCCACTTGATGCTCGGAAGCTGGACAAGGAGTGTCTGCAGCTGCACTATCGTGATACTCTGCAGTCACTTGATGGTTGTGCGTGTGGCGACATTCACACGCACACTCCTCAGCAATCATACGAGGTGTGTGCAGCCGCACTGTCGTGACGGTTGGCAGTCGGCAGTCACACGAGGGGAGTGTGCGACCACCTTGTTGTAAACCTCGGCAGTCACACGAGAGGAGTGTGCAGCCGCACTGTCGTGCCCGTGCGTGACGCTTGGCAGCCGATCGAGGTTTGTGTGCGGCCTCAATGTCGTAACGCTCGGCAGTAACACGAAGTGTGTGTTTGGCCGAATGTTACGATCAGGAGTCACATGAGAGAAATGTGTGCACGAGGGGTGTGTGCGGCTTCTATGTCGTGAAGCTGGGCAATCTCACGAGGGGTGCGTGTGGCCGCATGTTTGAAGTTTAGCAGTCACACGAGAGATAGTGGTCAAACGCGAACCTATCATTAATAAAAAAAAGATATGTGTGACGTATTGTCGCTCGGCAGTCACACAAGGGGTATGTATGTGGGGCGACATTGTCGTGAAGCTGGGTAGTCTCACGAGGGGTATGTGGGGCACCACTGCTGTGACTCAGCAGTCACTGCAGGGTATGTGTGGCGCCACGACAGGCAGTTTTATTTATGACGATGTGGTTACACGAGGGGTATGTGCGGCATGTTCATCGTCATAAATAAAACTCAAAACATTTTGAGACCGTTTTGAGGACTTTCGTATAAAAAAGACCAATTTTAATATTTAACAATAATATGTATTTGATTTCAATCTTGAAACACAATCTTTGGTTGGAGTTACAACTTATAACTACTTAGTCCAATAGAGATCAAAAGTTAATGACTATACAAGCAGGATTGCTTCCTCGTAAAACTTACTTTTATAATAATACTTGAGCAACACTGATTTCATTGGCATTACGTAATAGTAAATTTTATTTACGTAGCTGGTTTAACTTAACTAGAAATACAAACAATTATCATAAATATTGGCAGTTACTCTATTACAAAGAGTATTCTCCAGTTCAAAATAATAATAGATTAAATGTTTAGTTTTTAACTCTATACATCACGGTGCTACGATGCGGCTGGTGGCAGATGCTAGAGCTGTCAAGGCTACTGCAGCTTCCACCTCGTCTCGATCATGACGTGACAATGTGTTTACAGAAATTCGTTGGATCTTAGGGTCTGGCTTTCTCCGTTTACCATCAGCCCACCACGAGTAGTTACACTCGCTCGGTTGGAATCGCGCTGCACTCTCCAGCCACTTGCTGAGTAACATCGGACTTGTGATCGTTTTCGTTTCCTCAAGACCATTCTCATTTACATCTGTGTTGTAGGAATTATTGTTGAAGTTGACACATTTTTCTTTCATGATTGAAGATGTGTTGGAATCATCGTGGTGGTATTCTGTGATCGTTTCGGGACTGCCTGTTAGATCGCCATCATTGTCTAAGTTATCATCGTGGTTGGTGGGGTCGGACTCGCTCCATATGCTATCATCAGAACAGATGCTGAACTGTTCCACGTTGCCCTGTGCGCGATCATTGTATGTGCGTATCAGATGTCCCCATGTTTGTTGATTTCTATCTACATTCACATTTTTCAACTTTCTTCGCCAGTTTGCAAACCAGTTACAAATCTGTAAAAAGACAATTTAATTTAGCATTAATGTACCTATTAAATAGACGTAGAGGCCTACTTTTTAAACGATTGGTACAACTTAAGTTACTATGACGTTGAATCTAATTTACTTGGTATCAGCAAGTAAATTATAGTTGATCGATTAATTTGTGTATTCTGCAGAAATGAAGTGTCGGTAAAATCGGTACAATAGTCAATCTAGTTTTTCACTTAACGTTAAACGGTGAACAGTAGTTAACAAAGCAGAGACAAAAATAGTGCCTATTTATGTACAAATAGCAATTAATTTGTGTATTCTGCAGAAATGAAGTGTCGGTAGGTAAAATCGGTACAATAGTCAATCTAGTTTTTCACTTAACGTTAAACGGTGAACAGTAGTTAACAAAGCAGAGACAAAAATAGTGCCTATTTATGTACAAATAGCAATTTCTGGCATCGATCCAATTAGGTTGCTGTTAGGCACAAACATGATACCTAATGTATAAAATCTGAAAACAATGGACTTTAAAATATGACTTACTTGTATGTATGTGAGGCCCGTTTCGCGAGACAAATATTTTTTTTCTTCTCTGTTGGGGTACGGGTTATCTCTTCGTCGCACTAGCCAGTCTTTGAGATAGCGCTTAATTTCTGGTGTGAATAGCCTCTTTTGCGGACGCTGGCCTGCGACTAAACTCCTTCTGGAAATGTTCATAAAAATCAGTGAAAACATTACTCGCAAATAAAAACATGAACAAAACTTCGAGGTGGTTCATAAATAGTTTCATTTTTTAATAAAGGGCATTGAGGCATTGTAGATGATACGTAAATGACGCATAAAGAAAATTATACTGAATACTGAAAGTAATGACTCATGCATGTCAATGTTTGTAGCCACTAACCGTGTGTATCGTCTGTTTCTGACAGGTCTCGAAGATTTGCCGAGATCTTCTTTCATCGTTGTATCAGTCATGATGTCTTCTTTGCCTTCCTCAGGTGTGTGGATGAGTGTCATCTGATCTTGTATTACTTGATTTACACTTAAATGATTGAGCAGATGATTGTTCAGCTGAAGTGCGACTCGTAATGTGTGGACGGCACGTGCAAGGGCACCACGGCTTGCGACACGACTCGTGTCTCGCAACACTGCCGCTGCGGGGGATGCTCGGTGATCTATTAAAAAAATAAGGACATGATGACATAAATAGATTGTCTTTCGAAGAGATACTGTTTAATTACGTGAAACAGTTAGATAGTTAACAGTATGTTGTAGCGGCTGCATTGATGTAACCGAAACATGACGTTCACATTCCTCAGTTCACTTTTAGATGTTAGTTATCCGCGATACCCTCCTGAAGTGCACATTGGATATTTTACTCTGATTTATTTCAATTTATCAACTCAACTTTAATTAGAAGTATTATTTTGATGTTTTCGTATTCAGTAATTACCACAATGAACAAAAAACATGTTAACTATTACGTGTGCTCGAGGGTCAATGTTCTTGTTTTTGAATGGCCGAATAAAATTTAGTGTTAATTAGATAGTTTCTTGAGTGAGAACGAACGCACTGATACATTGAAGTGATTTGTGTGCGATACAATATTATTAATTCGTAAGTTTTGTCACAGTGCGAAAATAATGGTACGTACCTGTGTGCGGGAAAGCTCGGGGACTGTGTGAAAATGGCGTCGGATAAGCGCGCGACGGCAGCGCCGCGGCGCGGGCGCATCGCTGCTGCAAATGCGTGTTATTTCAGGATGTCTCCCGCGATGTCTTCAAAAACATGATTACAGTGATCAACATATATTTATACTAGCGGTATGTACATAAATCTTTTGTTTTTATTAGATCAACATTGTTTTAATTTTTCTTGTTAGGATTGCTTATAGAGTATCATCAATTACTTTCTAACCACAACAGGTTAATACAAATTTCATATTATGTTCATAACCTATGAAAGACGCATTTTTACAGGCAATTCAGGAAGACATTACATTGTCAGTGCACGAAAAGGTATTATAAAATCTTTGTAGAGTCATCTGTTATCGTCACGACTTTTTCATTGTAGAGGTGTGTTAGAAGAATCACGATTTCACGACTATAGATACTTAGGTAGTAACCGTGTTTCAGTGATATCAATCACGAGTGTCAGTCTGTGTTAGTTCAATGATTGAGAGTTTGAGAGTATCCCATCTTTCTTTCCCGTTGAAGAGTTATCGTTCTGAAATTCAAATAAAAATTTATTGTAACTTTGTCACTTTAGGGAGGTTTTTACCTGATTCCAAGATAGAATCTGTGGTTATATGGATACTGTTGTATACTTATCCACATATAGGTACTTATTTTACGAATAGGCCTCGATCATCAGTCTACGAAGGAGCTAGGAAGATAGAGAAGTGCTGAATAATTGTGAAAACTTGAAGAGTCTAGAATTTTGATAGGGTCTAGGATGGTCGCGGGACTAACAAATTAACGTGACCACGGAACGTAAAGGGGTATTGAAGGACTCCGTTGATTTTAGTCAGTACAAGTCTGACAGTCCCTTCTGCCCTGATCTGGGTGACAGGACTCATTTGCTGATTTTACCACGCTAAGAAAAAGAAAAAATAGGGTCTGCACGATCCTCCAAAATTGTGTTTTCTTTTGTTTGAAAGTGGATTTGTTAAAGAAAGAAGCATAAGCGTAGAGTCTCATCTTTGTGATATGCTTTGTCTTAGATGTCCAAAAAGGTCCTATCATCAACTGTTAATTTATGTACTTAGTAAAATATTGTGGTAGAATTCTAAATTTGATATCAATACACATATTATATTCTAGATAACAATCATAAATGTAAGAAAAAAGGTAGTAATGGTTGAGTAGGTAGATACTGAACGAGATAAAGAAGATTTAGAACTGAAATTGAGAACAAAGTGAACTTGATTGTAATTGATAACCACTTGTTTGATAAGTACTGCGGAATAAGTCCTGTCTGGCATTATTGCTGTCAATTATGCTGATAGTTCCGTTGTTCAGTTCTTGGAATGTAAGTTCCAAACTCACAAACAGCTCTAAGCATAGGTAGATACTCAGGTAGTTTCGTGATGGTTCTTATTGTTAGGTCCAGGAACATGATGCAACTTTTTCATTATGTATCATCATACTGTTGTCGAGTGGTAACCAACAGCGACGCGGAAGTATAATTGAAAGCTGTAGAATCAGCAATGTTACACATTTATTTTAACGGTACAATTTAACACATTCAGTAATTTGTTTATTAATTTTCTGTCAAAGTTTTTAGTCTGATAAGTGCCGGCTGCAACAAGTTCAACTTTAGCAATTGGTTTCTCCGTCTCTGTCTGGTCTGTGTGGGGCACAATGGTGGTGTCCCTTTCAGTGACGACACGGTCCCGGCGCGCATCGTGTTCCGTTGTAGTAGAGCTCCACACATGCGCTGCGGCGACTGCTCGGAGTGGTCGGCTGAATCGCGTCCTTAGTACACTGCGCCTGACGTCAACACCGCATCGCCTATTCCAGTTTCGCAGATCATAAAAATGGTAACAGAAAGTGATTCAGTCGTGTGACTCGTGTGAGATATTCCGTGGCGGCCAGTCACTCCATGGTCGTGTGATAGCGGCACAGCGTGGATAGCGCGCGTATTCGACCCACGTGCGACGCGTTTACCGGCGAACGCGATTGATTTTTTGCGGAATGGGTGAAGAATCTCAAGCCAGCAATGGCAAAGTGGTTTTAAAACGTAAAATAACATTGTTTAATGGAGTTGGGATCATTATTGGGACTATTATTGGTTCCGGAATATTTATATCCCCCACAGGAGTATTCTTATACACTGGGTAAGCGAGTGTTCAAGTTTCCCGCCTTTTGGACTATGTTTTTAGCCACTTGTTCGCGTGTGCTTATGAAATTCTTGAGTTTTTATCGGTTTGCACTTATTGCTGAATTCGAGACGCAAGATTTGTTTGTTGAATCAACAATTTTCAGGTTACTAAATTAAAACGTGAAAATCGGAGATTTATTTTCAAAGCAAATTATCTGAATGAACAGTATCGTTTTTTTTGCACTGTGTTATCAATGTTTTTTTCATGTATAATGAATTTGTGGATATCTCTCAACTGTTACGCAAATTCATAAAGCGACTCTATTTTTATTACAACTTCCTTGTTTTGTATTGCATTATGTAGGTATCTTATCTACGACATAGTTTCATTAACCTGCGTTTTATCGCTTATTCGTTACTCAGATTTTATTATACAAGTATATTCATTTAATAATCTACTGCAGAATAATCTTTTTATTTAAAGTACCACAGCAGCAATAAATTCAGTCAGTTCATAGTTTGGAATAAGTATCAAGTTTATAAATAGTACGGTTAACAAAACAGTTGCATTACCAAGATAACGCAATCCCAAATAATGTGTGCTTTTATTATGTATTAGGTACATAAGTTTAACACCAGTTTTATTTTAAAGTCTTGTCCATATAAATGTATATTGGCCAGTACGAACGCCGACGCAATTGCAAACTGTCATTTACCTATTTGTTTAATGTAGGGTGAATAACTAAACATAAAATAATAAGCCTTTATGGGAATCACCGATAAGTGAGGCAGTGATGGATGTACCATAAACTACACCCACATCTTGCTAGTGATGTTAAAGTCTCATGCATAATTTTTGCCATCAATCGAAGTCCTAAGAAATCCCTAGTGTTAAAACCCAATAACACTTTTCCAAAGAAAGAATCCGTCCAAATAAACTTTCACCTTTATATTATTAGTTGGAAGTTAGTACTAGGATGGAATACTTAGGTAAGTACCTCAGTAAGTTCTAACTTTGTCATGTAAAGATAATCGTAATGTAATTATGTTTCTTATATAATAGTTTCATAATTTTAATGCTGCCAGACATGTTATTCTGTACTTGAACTGTCATCGAAGCAGGTGTACAATCGTACAGGTGGTCGTTGTAACGAGAATGGTGAATGGACCCCTCACAACTTAGTAACATGGCCCAGTCGGGCCAAGGTTGTTCAGTACTTTGTTGGATGACCTTAGTGCTTAGTTGTCTTGTCTCTACGCTAAGAATGTAGTGCTGTAACAGATTGGGCATTCCACCGCCTCTGTTGCCTCAACTTCTTTTCTTTTCTATGTAATGTATCGTTTTTAGTTTTATTTTTTCGAATTTTAGATTTTCGAATTCTATCATTTGTGTCATCTTCAACTCTTTCTTGGTTAGTAGGTATAATTTTACCACGGCTAGCATCTGCACCTGTTCTGAAATGTATTATTTTCTAAATAAAGTACTTCCTTCAACTCGAGTGAAGTTTTAAAATATTGTTGTAACCTCGGATAGAAGCTACCTTATTCGTTATCCGTTACATAGTATTGTTTTATTCTTTGTTCATACGGCTTCATGGGGCCTCTGTAGTGAAGGAATTACAAATATTGTGGCTCTAATAACTCGATTATTATCCCATACCTCTTTCGATACAGGTTTTACTCTACCCAGCCGAGTCGTTTAAAGGTTCTTACAAATCTTTCCATTGTTTTGTGTTTGTTGTTCATATCGTTGCTTCCGTATGGGGCCTTAAACCGAGCTGTACAAATAAACTCAGGAACTTAGCAAGATTTCAGGGACACCCCGAAGTTCGGTTCTTTAGGTTCCTTTAAACCTTGTACACCATAGAAGCCTTCTTTCGTCAGGGCTTCGTACTAACCCTGCTTAGGTAGTTTTTTTAAAGGTTCTAGGGAAATCTTTTTGGTTTCTGACTAAGTAATTTTGTGGCCAGTGTAAGATTAAATAGAAGCCGGTTTAAATAGCACCCCTTCCGTATTATATTTCTTTTTTCTTTATACCTATTTCCTCTTTATTATTTTGTGGCATCTTTCAGAGGGATATGATCGATTGCCTGAGTAAGCATGGTTTTTGAGGCTTGCGGGACTGTACGGGACCAGGTCACGGGACTGTATTAAAAAGACAGCACGATTTTGGAACAAACTTTCTAGTCAGTAGGTAAGGGACTTAACACTCCCGTCCCTTCCGCTCCACTTAGGTCGGGGAGGAATCATTAGATGAGTTTAACATCCAAAAAGGTTGGATTTCGAGAAACTCTATCACCTACACGGATTTAAAGTCTTGATTCTAGAGTCTACAAAATGCTTTGTGAAGCTCTCCGTTTATTTCATCCAAATCCGTCGTATTTCACAATATTCAGATGTTGCAGGTTACGTTCAATTAACATACTTATAAGTAAACTACTGATGACTATGCAGATACACGTATTTTCTGCTTACATTAAATAACAATACAATCGTAAATAGGTAATTGTATATAGGAAGTACTACGTTTATGGATAACTTAGGTTTTATTCAAAATTAACAACCCATTGTGGCTTCGCGCGGGATTATATTTTATTGACAATTTTTACGATAATACAGTCATTTCCAACGTTCGCATCTTTTACACAATATAGGTGCCTACTGTTCTGATAATGAACACAAGAGAACCCGTGGAAAATTCACGAGGCGTCAAACTTCATAAATTGGGGGAATGTAAGAAGTTGGATGTAGACGGGTGAAAATACTTTACGACCTAAGTACTTATATTTTCATACTTACAGAATACCTATACAAAAAAGAAACACCAAAATCGGTCGATTCGGAGTACCTAGTGCAGCCACAAAAACCGTGAGATAAGATGAATAAATATTAGAAATGATGACAATATATTTTAGAAATAAACGTTTTAAATAAGAGAAATACTCAATTGCCAGCCTATCTGTCTTCTATTATCGTTTTAACCTATTTTAAATGAGAAAAATCACGAACAGTCTTTTATCACTAATTGACTTGTAAATTGGTTAGTTACCGTGATCTACAAACGGTATTCGGGTAAATGACCCCTTCACGGGACATTCTTAGGTATCGTATGATCTTAAGTGATCTTTTAAAAAGGGATTAACGCAATTCGATACTATATCGACTTCATAGGGGCATTAAAGGATCGAGTTTCGTCCACAACTATTGTATTCTAATTTGGTTAAAATCCCCGTGCCCTTGGCTGGGCTCGTGGACTTTGTTTTAAACATTAGCTCAGCGGAAGAGGCGCATTACAAAATCAGATCTGGACAGGGTTTTTAACTGCTTATACCTTGTTTTATATCAAATGCAGATACTTATGATTCTTAGACTTATGTATCTATTGAATCGATAAGAATATCTGATAATCTAAACTAAGGCCCTAGTACGAATTTTACGATTTGACCGAACTGCATACCTACTTGAAATAATACGAAGACGTAATTTTTTTTGGAAAAATTCCGGTGTAGAAACGAAGAAACTAATTTTATCCATCAAATTAACGAATTCTACTTCTATTTCAAATTCTGCTTCAAATCACAAAAACGTGAAAACCCGTGCTAGAGCTTCGGAAAACTCTGCTAGGGCCCCGGGGCCTGTCTCCAGTCAGTCCCTGTTCGAAATTGTAGAGTTACTGATGACACTATTACACCCCTTTTCACTGCCTCATGAAGTTAAATAAGAATAAGGTACGTAAGTCTGTTCACTAGGTAACACTGCAAGAAAATAATTGGTAGGTACAGTAAAATTGCAGTTTTAATAATAACCAATTAAAAAGAAGGTACTATAGTCACGTTCAGATTTTTCTAGCTATAGTTTTCAAGGCACGGTTGACACGTTAGCCTAGATTCATTCATAACTTGATAACTGGTAGACCGTGGCACTGAAACCTTTTCGAAGATAATAAATAGCACTTATTAGTACCTAAGTTGTATCTTTTTTATATCATTTAAAGAGTTTATTATAAACAAGATGAATGATGTAAGAAAGATTTAGTAATCATTTTCACGATTTAAAAAGAGTGTCCATAGAGTTTCTAGCCCGTTCTTCTCAATGGAGATCTACGCTTTGGAATTAGCACCTACAGTACATTCACAGTCATTATGTCTTGTGACAGGGACCGTAGCACCATAACCATTTCTATTTTGTATTTTTTGTCTTTTATTGATAACTAGTGTTTGCCCGCGGCTTCGCTTGCGTTAATTTAGAATTTGCGAAACAATACGGATCGCGTAAGTGGCGCCATCTGGAATATGAACGTATATTTGTTTTTCTCGGCATTCCATTTTATGGGATGAAAGGTACCCTATATTCCGTGTCTATACTCCTGACAATGTATATACGCAAAATTTTGGGACGATCGATTCAGTAGGTATGTAGTTTGCGTGAAAAGGTAAAAAACAAACATCCGTGTTTATCTTAAACATTAGAC
>JAQSVV010000543.1:0-74724 GCA_036375495.1 Agrotis segetum | reverse complement strand
TTTAATATGTTGTAATTGAAAAACCATTTCTAGGAATAGCGTTACTAATCATTAGTAACCAATCAAAAATGAAAAATGTTCATATTTGATTGATATTTTTGATAAAATACGCTTGACCTTCCTTGGCCTTCAAATGACGTTATTTTTGGCTGTACCGTTTTGTATCGTTGCCTCAGAAAATAAAATGTAAGTGTCAAGTGTCAAATTAAAAATGTCAAAAATGTAAACAAAGAATATGTTTAGTTTTTTATATATTTTATGATTATTTCTGCAACATGCCTCATAATCTCTTTATAAGATTTGCGAGAAAAGTGATGCCGTGATGTAGGCGTGTAATATTGCAAGGTTTGTAAAATGTACCTACTGTTGCGAAGATAACTTTGATGTAAGTAAGATATCAAAGCTTTAGATATCTTTGTATATTCATTAAGTTAAATGCTAAAGTATTGCTCAGGAAAGCGAACAATAATGTCACCGCGTCGACGACTTTCCGTTTTAAAAAACCTTTCAAAAAAGATTTCAAAAATTTATTGTATTTTTATAGTAGGGGAGGCCAGGATTCTTATTTGCAGTTACTCGAGCATCATGGCGACCTATTGGATTTGAAAGAATATTTCTTTATAAGTTTCTTACAAGTTTTCTATTTTAGTGGGGGGAGGGCGTGTAAACAGTTTTAAAACTGTAAAAAAAAACAGTTGTACAGAAGTACTCGGGCGCGTCAGCTATTTACAGTGTAAACGCGCTTTTCTTTTTCTGATAACCAATACATATCAATCGGACGATTAACTCGAGGGGGCTGTCCGTGGCAAGCGGTTGAAAATCTAAAAAGTGTCGTAGGTATTAAAATGTCTGACGATTTGGATGTGGCACAAAGTAATAATTCATATTTGTATTGGTAAAAAAACGTTATCTCGAAATACTCGAGCGCGTTCCATTTTTTTTTAAATTGAAAGTTTTTCATGGGGCGATGTCGGTAGAATCACGGAGAAAAGGTGAACTACCTGTTAGTTCGCAACTATCGGTCGTGATTTAATGTCCGCCATCTTCGATGTACAGACGCCAGCACATCAAGCTACCACAATCTGTCAGATTTCTTTAATAAAATTTCAACCTTATCAGAGTAGAAGGTTAAGGTTTGTATGGTAAAATCTGACAGATTCGGGTAGGTTGACCTGCTGGCATCTGTACATAATGATATTCAATTTTTTTAATGTAATTAATCTACCTTTTCGTAATCTGACTCGCTCGAGTATTTCTGTGGATAGATTTTTTTACTAATCTGGCGCGTTCTCCCACACAAACCCCACCATATGAAGGGTTGATACTTGGTACAGGTACATTAGAGGGTGCAAGAATTCTCCTTTATAATAATCTGATGCGTCAGTCACATTAAAATTCCCTTCCTGGGCTCCCCGACTAAGGATGCTATCTGACGTCTACTATCAAGAGAAAGTGACGTTGTGTTGTCAGGCAGTTTTTTTAAATTATTCACTGGTGAGGCAATGTCACAACTATTTGGTCAATCGTGACGTCAGCTACCTCAAAAATTAAAATATTAAAAATAAAAAAACTATTGAGCCAATCATAAAAATATTCAAATTAGTTTCTCAAAATGCTCTAAATTTGCAGAAAATAAAATAAAATCGAATGTTTAAAAAATTAAGACAATCCCCAATGTATTTATTATCGAAACTATAAATTGTGTTTAAAATAATATCCAACTTACTCACCTACAGTTTAAATCAGCGCAGATTTATCTAATATCTTTAAACGAGCAATTCTTGTATATTTATATATAATCAGGATCTCGGAAACGGCTCCAAGGATTTTCATGAAAGTTACAGATTAGGGGTTTTTCGGCTCAAGCAATCGATTTATCAAGGTCCTAGGTTCGAGAAAAGCTCGGTTCCCAAGATAAAGACATTTTAAAAACCGAGCGAAGCTCGGTCAACCAGATATTTATTATTTATCCTAGAACTACTGAAGAAGAGAACTATACTGAAAAATATAAGAAAAAAATCAAATTGCAATTTAAGTTATATTGAAATAAACGTAAACTTGTTTTTAATTAGATATTTGAAACTCTCAGAGTAAATAAATAAAATCCACAAAAAGTGAAAAAGAATAATGCAAGATTTGTTCCTGAGACCCATTGCACGAAAGTCAAGCAGGTCACCACCCAGACCGGCTGGTCCGCTGACAGTCGTTTTCAAATAGCGATTCATAAACAAATGTCAAAAATGACTGAAAATCAACATATTATAACATTGCTAATCCCCCAAGGGGAATAGCGTAATCATACATATCCTATTAATTGAAGAGCAGTTTAAGGAATATTTGAGGAAAAATTGAATAAATAATTTCCAGTGGTTTAGCTTCCAACTCCCAACAAACACATAAAAACAACATAATTCAAATTTGCTTATCTCCTAGGGAAAATAGCGTAATAAGACACAGCCTATTAAAAGAAGCATATTATTAGGAATATTTGAGGAAAATTTGATCGACAATTTATCAGTAGTTTCGGAGATAGAAGAAACCAAAAAAACATAAAAAAATTCGAAAAAAAATAAAAGTTGATCTGGCATCAGAATCGATCCCTTATCTCGAAAAAAATACAAAAAGAAAAAAATATTCAATGTACAGGAATGACAGCTCTACGATTTTATTATATGTAAAGAAGATAAAGACTACGATTTTATTATATGTAAAGATTGAAAAGTTCCTGTAACTGGCCAACTTGAAATAAATGATTTGAATTTTTGAATATAATTACTATCAGTGAAGTGCAATCAAACTTAAGGTGATTGCGTCGATGTAGCCCGCGAAATTCAATTTTTTTTACGTTTTTTGCAATTTGCAGGCCAGTGACATGTTGTAACTTTATAAATATTTGTGTTGCGCAAATAACAAGTATAATTTTAAATATAAAAAATATCAAAAAACTCGCTCCATCAGCTCTCACATAGAAAAGGTGCATCGTAGTTAGATTTCGGAGATTTTAACATGATGCACCTTTTCTATGTGAGAGCTGATGGAGCGAGTTTTTTGATATTTTTTATATTTAAAATTATACTTGTTATTTGCGCAACACAAATATTTATAAAGTTACAACATGTCACTGGCCTGCAAATTGCAAAAAACGTAAAAAAATTTGAATTTCGCGGGCTGGTTGGAGCATCCCCCTTAAGGCGAAGTTTATAGTGCTCGGAATGTTAGGTAGGTAAACATCACTCATAAAGTAATTAAGTAGATACTAACCGCAACCGCAGTCCGTTGGTAAAACTAACCTGTTATAATTATTTACTTACCATATTTAAGTCATTCATAAAATGAATGGCTACTCATATTCTCAAATTCTTCCTAATTGACTGAATCGTGGCAGTTCCAAATAGTGTACTATGAATAGACTCAACTCATTATCCGTGGGTGTACTAATGTAGTTACAGATGACTAAGAAAAACATTTTAGGATAACTCTAGGAGAGTAGGAGATTTCTGTAATTGAATATCTTCTCGGGACCAATCAAGCTCTAATCACTTATTTCCGTTTGTAGTAAAATAGCTGATACGAGTGGTCGATCAGGTTTCGCGACATTACCTCTACTAGAACATTACCTATAACATCCTTTTTAGGCCCGACGCTGCGTTAAGCGGATGCACGCGCGGTTCTATACAAAAGTGCTCCGTCGCGGGGACCCGTGCGGGGACCCGCGCGGAGCCACGTGCGGGGCCACGCGCGGAGCCACGCGCGGAGCCACGTGCGGGGCCACGCGCGGAGCCACGCGCGGGTCTACGCGCGGTGCCTGCCAGCTTGTTCAGTCAATAAGGGTGCTTATAATATAGCAAACAGAGAGCAATTTTTTTTTGTATGAAGATTTTCGAAAAATTCATCCGGTGCTGAAATTTGGAATATGGTGAGAGTAGGTGATACAGATTATAGATGCACAATAATCCAACATTTTTTTAGCCGAGAAGTTCTGTTTTTTACCAAAACATGAAAATTGCATATGTATAACTCTGCGAAAAATTCCTCAGTCTCAAATACTTTTTGTAGGTATTTGTTTAAATGAAATAATAGGTAAAAATAAAGTATAAGTTAGAATAGGAAGTATAAACATCCAACAAATGTTCGATTTCAGTGTCACTCCAAAGGTGAACGCACATTCAGGCGCACCGCAGTCTCCGCAGTCCCCGCATTACGAATTCTTTGTATGAAGTTCTATGAAACCTCGCACACTGAGCCGCATTTCAGTAGCCGCAGACCCTGAGACGACCGAATTCCCCAACCGCAGCTGATGACGTCACCAACGTCGGCCCGCACGCAGCGGACGCTGCGGCTAGCGCGGTGCGGATGACGTCATCCGCATTTTTTGTCTGCCTCGTCGTCTGTAACTTTTATTGGAATTTCATCATCTTTGCAGTATTTTTCTTCAATTCTTAAAAACTACAACGTATGTATCAATAAAAGTTCTCCTGACAATTAAATGAAGTAAAAATAATATATTTCGTAACGTTTCAATAGCTTTGTCTAAGTGATAGCATTTTAATAACTGTAAGTAAATTCTACTAAACCACTAGAAAAAAGGACCAGCCACTAAAAGCAATATTACGCTACTAAAAGAGGAGTCAAAACCAACAATTTTAATTAGTGAAAAATCCACTAAGTTGGCAACACTACAAAATGCGTGCGGTGACTGCGGAGACTGCGGTGCGGCTCAGTGTGCGAGGCCATTAACAAAATGCGATGAGTGCGGGTACTGCGGAGACTGCGTGCGGCTCAATGTGCGTTCACCTCAAATCAACTTTTTACATATCGCGCTTTAACTTGAAATTGAAACAAAAATCTTCAAATTGAACTAGCGACACTGCGTAAATCGGTCCCCGCGACGGGGACCGTGGCATACCCACGGAAACCAGCCGCGTAAACACGCGCGTGTCCCCGCGGGGGGCCACGCGCGTGGCCACGGACGGGGCCACGCGCGGGACCACGGACGTGGACCCGCGACGGTTGCCCGTCGCGGGCGCCCGTTTAACGCAGCGTCGGGCCTTAAAGGCGAAGTCGTCAATTAGACTGGAAAACAAGTGATAATAAAACTACGTACCTAGTTATTTAAATGACTTGAAGACCATTCGCCGGAGTTGAATATAACTTCGTTCTGTAGTAGCATAATTATTAGATGCTTCACATGGGTTAAGTTCGTTTTTTTTTGCTTAGAAACATTATCATTTTGATGAAACTCAACTAGATCATTACACTTTTCGTACAATCTTCAATATCTACCTATCTGTTCCTGTACATTGTATGATGAAAATATGCTCTACATAATTATGTGGATTTGCAATTCAATCGACCTTCATTTAAATTATTTATTTTACATTTAACTTACCGAATCATTATTGTCGCAGGTCAGTGGGTGCATCATTAATAATATGGCTTGCGAGCGGCCTCCTGTCGACACTGGGTGCCCTGTGCTACGCCGAACTGGGCACCTCCATCACGAGGTCTGGAGGTGACTACGCCTACATCTACACGGCCTTCGGACCCTTGCCTGCCTTCCTGCGCATGTGGATTGCGCTACTCATCATCAGACCCACCACGCAGGCCATAGTGGCGCTTACCTTCGGCCACTACGTTGTGAAGCCGTTTTTCCCGGAGTGTGACCCTCCGGAACTGGCTGTCAAACTTCTTGCTGCTGTCTGCTTATGTAAGTTAACCTTGTATTTATTTATTTTTTGCTGGGTACAGTTACTGGTATCAGTTACTTGATGTTCACCGCGGTTTCACCCGCTGTTCGGCTCCTGTTGATAGTAGCGTGGTGTTATATAGCCTTTTTCGACAAATAGGCTACACAATCCAAAATATTTTTTCTAAATCTAAATTTATATTTATCTCAAAGGTGACTGACATAATTATCTATCAAGGCACAGCCCAAACCACTGGATGGATCGGGCTGAAATTTAGCATGCAGGTAGATGTTATGACGTAGGCATCCGCTAAGAAAGGATTTTGATCAATTAAAGGGGATGAATTTTTCTATGAAACTTTGTCAATTTGACAAAAATACATTGTTAAGTTCAGACATCCAAGCGAACGAAGTCGCGGGCACAGCTAGTATAGGTAGCCTATAGCCTTCTTCGATAAATGGACACAACACAAAAAGATTTTACTAATCAAACCAGTAGTTCTTGTGATAAACACGGTTAACCAAAAAACTCTTCATCTTTAAAATATTAAGTAGTATAGATGTAGATTGGAATCTGGATGTCCGTTGATCATTTCATTTAAGTCTGCACGATGTTAATGTCAATCTCAATAAACATAATAAGAACTGATTTCCTCCTAATGTTCTATAAGTGACGCGAGTAAATTAAATAATGGCAAATCAAAATGAAATCGACAGCATGAATTAGGTTGAATTGATGATAAATGATTTGGATTTTTTGTGGGAGATTTTAAATTAGCAGCAGTTAATATTGGCCAATGATTGTGGTTGACTCAATTTTAATTTTAATAAAAGTCAATACGATAAGTAGAATATAATGAAAAACTGGTTTTGGTGGAGCACAATAAATTGTAAAAAGTTAATGATTATGGCATTGCTTATGTTCCATAATATTTTGATCTTTATGCATCCACTAAAAGGCAAGACTTGAAAAGCTTTCCTTTTACCTAATACTTTAGCGTGCCGTATTTTTAAACTCGAGCATGTAAGTTGCAGTGCGAGTGATGTAAATGTAAATTAGATTACCAAGTAGTTGAAAAAGGTTCTCAAGACTAAACAGCATAACTTCTTACAGTCCAGTAATTATGTAAAATCGCAGATTTAGTTCCGACCATGTAACAAGTTTGCCGGGGTCGAGGGACTATGAAGTAACCATGGCTCCGGAACTTAAGGGGCTATTGAAGGATACCATGGATTTTAGTCAGTAGTTTTCCAAGCAAGGCACTTTATCGGCCACACTACCAAAAACGCAACATGAAATTCCATAGTTCTAAATATAGGCCAGTGCTAAATACGAGGTCTTTGACACCAAATCGCCATGTGACTTTTTTATGCCCAATGGTAATGAAGAACGGAATTTTCCTAATCAATATTCTACACTTTGTTGTTGTGGTTCCTTAGCAACTTCATGGGCATGTTGATACAATCCGTTGGGAACACTTTCGATCTTCGTTCACGGCTCTAGTGACAGTATTGTTTGGACAAACAATCATTGACTTCCTTCCTGTAGTGAAAGCCATGGCCTGTAGTTTGGTTTCACGTAAAATGCAGTAGTAGTTTTCATTATAATCATCGTATTTTTTGCCTTTTGAAGGTTTTCGATCATTATAAAGCTACCATTGACATTTATAGTTTCTTTTACATTTGTTTGCTTGCTGATACAGTCAGGGTGCTTGTTGAATTGATATTTGTTCTTGGAAAAAATGGTCTTTTGAGCCACGACCTGAGACATCAATGTTGGGTTTCGAATATTTTGGGTACTTTTAATTCTATTTTATTCAGACATTGTAATACCATCAAATGAGTTCTTCTTCGCACGGTGGGATGGGGGGACTGTCAGACTTGTACTGCCTAAAACCCTGCTTTGGTCCTCATTTGTAGGTACTATTTTTACTACAGTGCTTACTCGATCATGAACCCAAGACATTAACTGTTTACAACCGGTGTATTGCTGAAGGTGTTTTTCCTCGTATATGGAGACATGGCTTTATACGAATAATACCTAAAAGCGGCGACAAACCACCAGATGACCCTAAGTCTTACCGGCCCATAACATTATTACCATCTTTGGGAAAGCTCTTGGAGCGTCTTATCGTCCCACGATTGTTACCGGACGGACCCAAATTCCATAAGAATCAATTCGGATTTACTGTCGGCAAATCAACCGTTGACGCGGCACTTTCTGTTAGAAAAATGGTTAATACCTCCGAGCACAAGTACGTGTTAGGAATCTTTCTAGACATTTCCGGGGCTTTTGATAACGCATGGTGGCCAATGCTACTACTTAAGATAAAAGCTCGTGGTTGCTATAAAAATATATTTAGTCTTCTTTATTCGTACTTTTCTAATGGATACGCTAAACTTAAGCTCGGACATCATTCCGTATCGAAACCTCTTACTATGGGCTGTCCTCAAGGTTCGGTTATCGGTCCTCATTTATGGAATCTAGGCTTCGATGATTTCCTCGCGATTCCTCTTCCAAGTGGTTGTTCTTTAACTGGTTATGCGGACGATGCCCTTCTGCTCATACAGTCGAGTACTCGTGCTGGACTCGAGAATTTGGCTGACACTTGCCTACGATTAATATCTCAGTGGGGCGATCGAAACCGTCTGACCTTTGCACCACAAAAAACCTATCAACTAATTTTAAAGGGTGACCTTAAATCGTGGCCTAGTATTAAATTCAATAATGTTCCCGTTAAGAGAAAACAATCAGTGTGCTATCTTGGTTTAGTCTTGGAGAGGAATTTCACATTCATAGAACATATAAAAACGGTTGGTGAAAAAGCTAAAAATAACTTTTATGCCCTAACGAGAATATCTAAATCTACTTGGGGTTTGTCATTTTTAACCTTAAAAACTATTTATGCGGCTACTTACTTAGGCTGTGTGTGCTACGGGGCACCTGTTTGGGCCGATAGAGCCACCATAGGTGCGGCACGACGTAAATTGCTTCAAAGTCAGCGCTTGGCTTTGTTATTCTTAAGGTGATTGCGTCGATGTAGCCCGCGAAATTCAAATATTTTTACGTTTTTTGCAATTTGCAGACCAGTGACATGTTGTAACTTTATAAATATATGTGTTGCGCAAATAACAAGTATAATTTTAAATATAAAAATTATCAAAAAAATCGCTCCATCAACTCTCACATAGAAAAGGTGCATCGAAGTTAGATTTCGGAGATTTTAACATGATGCACCTTTTCTATGTGAGAGTTGATGGAGCGATTTTTTTGATAATTTTTATATAAAAAATTATACTTGTTATTAGCGCAACTCATTTAATTATAAAGTTACAACATGTCACTGGCCTGCAAATTGCAAAAAACGTAAAAAAAATTGAATTTCGCGGGCTGGTTGGAGCATCCCCCTTAAGTAAAGCGTATAGGACCGTCAGTACTGAAGCTTTGCCGGTGCTTGGGTGTTCTACCAGTAGATCTTGAAGTGCAACGACGCGCTGCAATGTACTTTTCCGCACGGGAGACCACTGACGCTGATTTTCTACCGCACCGTGACCGTGATAAGATATCTCGATTATTCAAACCCCAGAGCGACGTCTGGGAGGATCTTTTAACCGAATGGCAAAATAGGTGGGATAATTCTATCAAGGGACGGCACCTCTACCAGTTCTTTCCATCCGTTCGTGAGCGGCTGGCTAGGACGTGGCTGGAGGTGGATCACTGTGTTGCCCAATTTCTCACTGGACATGGTAACTTTAAAAGTAAATTGTTTTCCTTCAAGCTTGTTCCCTCGCCTTTTTGTCAATGTTCAACACCTGACTGTGAATATGAACAATCAGCACATCATATTCTTTGGGAGTGTATTCTTTGGCAAAACGAACGCAATGTTATGTTGGATGCTGTTCAGACTACATCTGGAGTCATTTATTATACGGACCTTGTCGAAACTCGAACAAACTTCCGTGCATTCAAGCGTTTTTGCCATACCTATTATTGGAATCAAATATAGCAGCTCACAATTTAGGACCCATTAATATTAGTAATCATTTGTACCCGTGGTGCTAGGCAACTGGGCTTCTCCCAGTTGTAATGTCCCTTTGTGCCTATTGGCCTTGTTCTGTTCTGTCTCCTGCTTGCATGGAGGGAAGTGGAAACATATTTTTCCTACTCCTCCACTATTCTTTTCTGATTAATTTCGTGCAGGATCCAAGACAGGTAAATTCATTCTCCGGGACACGTCGAGACTTCATTGTCTCGGCGCTTTTCTGGTGGTTGCCACTGTTGATTCTGGCTTTCAGGAGTTGCAGTGGTTTGGGAATAGTGTGGTGGGTTTGTCCCAAAGAAAAAAAAAAAAAAAAAACCCAAGACATTGTGCACAACTTAGATAAACATAACATACAATGTAGTGCAGTCCAAGATGCGCCACAATTCGTTGATTACAACAATAGTTGCCTGGCCGGCGTCGATTTATTACGATACGAGAGAATGTATGTCAACGTAACTTTCCGATGCCGTTACAATTTGTGGAGCTGGTGCATTCATTCATTGACACAAGTAAAGAAATATCCAAGTACCTATGTATTATTTTTCTCTTCTTTTGAAAGTGTCGTCTAGATATCTGTACTAATATTATATATATTAGGATTGAATAGGCTCTGAAACTACTGCACCGCTTTCAAAAGTCAAGTTCAAGTACAAAATCAAGTTGTAAGTATACAGTGTGTCCGGGCACGAGTTAGCGATATTTGAAGAGGATATTCTAGGCTCATTTTCATCGACAAAAATGCTTTAAAAAAAATTCTTACTCCAAAACTTCGCGAATGGCAGCCATTTCAAATTTTTGATCTGTCGAACTGGGGTGTGTACAATAAAATGCAAATATTTTTGAATCTAAGAGACCTAGATTCATGCAAATGACTTTACTGTAAAGTTAAATGTTGAGGCTTATCAAGAACTTCGAAAGTTTTCTAAATAATATGTAAAAATAGCCAAAAAACATGGGCAAACATGAAATTGTACACAAAAATTACTGAATAATTTCACATTTTTAAATCTAGCTCGATGAGTACCCCTGAATTTTGCTAGTGTTTTTGCATTAATTTAAAAGTGTTTGAGTCAGGCTATAAAATGATATCAAAATTATCACTCTACGTTAAGTATCTTAGGAGTTATTCTCAATTGAACATCACCCTTCCGTCTCGCCCCGCAGCAATAAATCCAAGAAACTGTACTATTTTGGTTTAAGGATGGTTACTTGGGGATCATTTACGCGGTGGTCAATAATGCCAGCTCCTAAATATTCGTTGGAACGATTTAGCTCACCCAAAGAATGCGACACCTGTAATATTGGGGTACATGCGCTAAGGAAGGGTGATGTTCAAGTGAGAATAACTCCTAAGATACTTAAGGTAGAGTGATAATTTTGACATCATTTTATAGCCTGACTCAAACACTTTTAATTTAATGCAAAAACCCTAGCAAAATTCAGGGGTACTTATCGAGCTAGAGTTAAAAATGTGAAATTATTCAGTAATTTTTGTGTACAATTTCGTGTTTGCCCATGTTTTTTGGTTATTTTTACATATTGTTTAAAAAATTTTCGTAAATTTTTGATAAGCCTCAACGTTTAACTTTGCAATAAAGTCATTTGCATGAATGCAGGTCTCTTAAATTCAAAGATATTTGCATTTTATTGTACACACAGATCAAAAAATTAAAATGGCTGCCATTGGCGAAGTTTTGGAGTAAGAATTTTTTTTGAAGCATTTTTGTCGATGAAAATGAGCCTAGAATATCCCCTTCAAATATCGCTAACTCGTGCCCGGACACACTGTATATCTCTATTTAGATCCCAGAGAAAACATTGCAACGTAAGTAAAGTGCAAAATTGAATGGCATGATCAAAGCTCACAGGTAATGAAAATAAAAACAATAATCCGTTGGTTTATACTTTTTAAACTTAAGGGCTGTCGTAGATCAAACTGGAAATTACGAGTATTAAGAGAGAAAGGGTTATTGCATCATAATATTCTCACGTAGAGCTAAAGGTCTTATTCCAAGTGGATTCGGTGCTAAGTAAAACGTTAGATTGGCCCCTTGTCACATAGGCACCTAACAGATGGTTAACTGTTCGGCAGAACCCCTCTACTTATTTATAGACTTGACCCTGCCAATATTATCTCAGATGGTAAGATCGATTTTAAAACGATCTGCTGCTTTGAATTTGAAATTTTAGTTTCTTTCGCGAAATGTCAGTATCTACATGGGTACAAGCTAAGTACTCGTATAAGTACTTACTTACTAGCTTGGCAATAAACAGTAGAAAACCGGAAGTCACCACTGTGCTCTCTCTAACAGCACTTTGAATGATTTTATTTTATTTATTATTACGTATTACGTTAGTTTTATGGCACAATAATGAATCTAACAAACCTGCGTCTTTGTTAACATCAAATATCAAAGATTTTAAAACGTTGTCAGCAAACAAAAATATTAGTTCCGTTTCAAGACGTTCTGGTAAAGCCGTACCTATCTTGTACGTACTCATGTACTCTACTTTTAAATATCAGTTTCGTCTATCGGTTTCTCTCGTGTTTGTTCCAAACTCAGCTCTAAATATTGTCTTATTTAGTTCGAAGTTTAGCTAGTCGCGTCCAAGTTCATACCGGTAACTCAAAACAGGAAACGAGAACTTGTCTTCGAAACACAGAACACTCATCGAGAAACTTGGTTCAAGTTTACATCTGCTGTTCAGAACTTGCGTAGCAACATCTCAGATTTATGGCCTGGCAGCATCAGCGAATTATCGTCTCTTGTCAAAGAGATACAATGTACAAACTACAAGTCATTTGCTAATGCAAAATTAATTGCTAACCCTCTCAACCCTTGGTCATGTCATGGTAATAAGATAACGATGTAGCTATTTATTTATACATGCAATGCTAACGGGGCCTAGCCACTGATAATCTACATAACTAACAGAAACTAGTCAGTGAAGCTCTCCCAATAATTCATTACTTTACATTCTTGCCTACTAACGTAGAAGATAATAAATTGTATATGTTTAAACTGTAGGTAAGCAAGTAACGCAGGATCTTATGTTGTGCCGTTTAACATTTTTCCTCAAGTTATGTAGGCATTTAAGTTTATGTACCTACCTAGAATTGTTTCTTGGTAAGTCATCCGTTCATCTGTAATGTATCGTTTTAATTTAGGTACCTACTTCTGGGGCAGGGAGTTCCCTATGTTTTATTTCAAGGTATTAAGATGTTATTATTATTCTTCATTTAACTTGCTTTTGTTCCAATCAATCAAAACCACAATTCATTATTTCAACGCTTTTTACTCCATGACAAAAAGCCCACAATTAATAATCCCTATACTTAATAGTACGAATCAATTATTTTTAAGCCAGGAATATTTTCCTTATTGGAAAATAGCGTACCGTAGAGAATTCCATTTCAACTTTAAAGATATACAAATCAGACATTCATCAGTTTACTTTGTAGTCAAGAAAGATAGAAATATATTTAGGAATAGGAAGCCTTTAATTCTTTGATTGCATTGCGTCTTGGGGCGGAACTGTCGGCGGAAACGCCACTTAACCCAATTACTCTTGATAGATGAATGGCTCTGAAAATGAACCTCCATCTTGACGTACTGGCGAAAATTAGTTTATCTATAGTCTTTGTATATCTTTTCGCTTGTCTTGTGAAGTTTTGCTGTTTCTGTTTCTAAAATATACAGTCATGGAAGATAGATAAAGTTGGCATGGTTGGTATGTTACGCTCACCCTTGTCCTGACCAGCGTTGAGAACTATAGCTGCTCGACAATTTGCTGAACTGGACCTATTTGATGTAGCCGTGGGACACACAAAGTTATCTTTGATTTTTCGTTGTTGTTTTTTTTTTAATTTGTTTCCTTTGTTATCACGTTCTTTTTTTATTATTTAGTCTTTACTTGTTTGTTTGTTGTGTGTACGGGCTCTCAAATAAACGTATTTTCTTTCATTATTTCTTTCTTGTTGGATTCCTCGGCCTCTCAGTTGGATCACGTCAAATGCTCTGTCAGCCGACACACATATTTTGTCTGATTGGTTATTTGAAGTCGAGACAGTAGATATTCATATTTTAAGACATCGTAGATGGTCCCATACAGAAAGAAGTTCAGTTTAAATACTGAGTTTAGCTTCCAAATCCTAAACACGTATTTTCGGGGTTATGTTAGTATTCTTGTCTCTATCTTGGCCCATCTTGTAGTCACATAGTACGTCTGTTTACACAACCTAGTTTCAACAGCGCATTTAATTTGCGTGTTTGCGGAGCTTGATCTAATGACACGTTCAGGTTGCGGTTACCGTAACTCGAACCTTGAAACTGCGACTGACAAAGATCTTGTTCGGTATCCTTTACATAATGATGGATGACTACAATGTTTATAGGTTTATCAATGATCTTTTAATTTGCAATGAGTTTGGTCGCAACCTCAATTTAGCTCAGAACCACAGATGATACAGCAGGGTGCAGGGAGTCAGGCGGCCCTAGTCAACCAATAAAGCCTCTAGTCAACCAATCGCCAGTAGGATCGGTCAGCAGTCATCGTAGGTTACAGCTAGCCGATGCTCGGGTTGAACTGCTAGGAGGTTCCCACTTAATTACTACCCATACCCACCCTATGACTCTGGTTTATTCCAGTTTGTTCTTCTGGGTGAACAAAGTGGACAACTTTGGTGTCCTAAATTCTCCTCGGAAAAATCGGGTGATACCATCTAAGTGATATTTTCTCTAGTACAATCTTCTTCTTTCTAGTAGATCTGTTCTCCTAGTACAATTTAAATATTAAGTTGTCTGTTGCTTCTTACACAGGTTTTAAAAGTCGTTAACTATTGTACCAGACACTACATCTGTCTGAAGTTTCCTGTCCTAATAACGGAGTATCGATGAATCAAAACTCTGTTTCTCATCCCTAAACGCATAACTGTATGCTTAAAGGTTCGGAGGTAGAATTTCGATATTTATTTCTTAGACCTACTTAGATTACCTCTGAAATATCGCCAAAATATCACGTTGTTTATGCTTTGCTCTCAATTAGTCGATTTCGAGTTTATCTACTTATTATTAGGTTGTTTGGATGTATTATGTTATCGCTTCATGTCAATCTCGATCCATACCTATTTCGAGAGTCATTATTTAGCTTGTCCATTTAATTTATCTAATCGTACTTAATTACATTTATTTTTAATCCTGTCATCACACTCATGTCAGACGTAATCTTCTTCAGAGTATTTCACACTTTGTTATTATTTTTTTTTGTTGTTAGAGGATCTTATTTTGGTCTCCGGCTTTATGACTTCGAAGAAATTATAACTAAGAATGAGCTGATTCGGAGTATTTTCGAATGTATGGAGTAACTAAAACGACTGTTTACTAGGAAACATTACAGGATTAGAAAACTATGAGCAGGCACATAATTATTACAGTTTTCAACTCTTAGGGCGACTTTCACCAAAAGTTAAACATGTTTAAAATTTTATTTAATGTCAAAATTCTATTGAATTTTGTGCTTAAATAAAATATTAAACATATTTAACCGTTGGTGAAAGTCGCCCTTAGTTTGAATGTGAACTATGCTCTTTTAAATAAAAGAAACAAAAAGTTTGTTATAATTGTTTACTTAGCCATTGTTCTTTCGAAAAGTTAGTGGATGCACTTATAAACAATTTTATTTATGAAAACATCACGTGTCAGATCACACGATTACACTCATTTGATTAGTAATTTGAAGAAATAGTAATTTAATTACTGCGTGGTAAAAGTTATGAGCGTAAGCGGCAACCTGAGACACTATCAACGACTATACAAGCCCATGGTCGTTGGACGCTATACTATCATAATAACAAATATTTGCAGTAGCGACAATTAATTAAGTCTCACAGAAACTCGATCCGGAACTGCTCGTCTGGAAACATGCGACTTTAATGAACCTAATGATCCGCTGAAAGTGGATCACTTAGAACAATTTATTACGGAACGAATTTATAATCTGCATGTTCTATTCGTGTATGAGCTGTCATCACTTAACGTTTGATGCAGTCGTAAGTTGTTCCAAAAATACAGGACGGTAACCCTATCGATTTTTTTTTAATAAGCATATGTACCTACGTTCATAAGAGTATGCGCCCTTGACCGAATCCTTGATGTTTCCAGAATGAGATACTAAAAGTTAGTTATATACTAAAAGTTTCTTTCGTTCAAAATAGGTGTTCGAACTGCATGATTTATGTTTTTATTTGGGTATTCAAGATATTTGGATACTACAGAATAGAATATAATAAGTAATACAACCAACAGAATATAATACCACATTTTTTTTTACTGGCAAGATCTTGCCATGGTGTTTTTTTTTTCACATAAACATCTAATTTTACCAGTCTTCTAACTTTGCGTGTAGATGGATTCAAATTACATTCGAGCAGTAGGTCCACAAGCACAGCTATACTTAGGCTTCGTTTAAAAAAATTAAAAGATTTCCTGTTCTTCCTTCGCAGGTATCTTAACAGCGATCAACTGCATCAGTGTGCGATGGACCATGCGGATACAGGATGTGTTCACCTCGTCCAAGTTGCTGGCACTGATCGTCATCATCATATCTGGCATCTACTATATCTGCATTGGTAAGTTGATGATATACTTATTACATAAAAGTATAATGTTTTTGCCATCCCGCTGCACTGGGCCCGCGTGGTGGATTATGGCCCACTCCCTCTCACAGAGATTAGGCCTGTGTGACCTAGTGTCCCAGCAGAGGGAACATTACAGACCGATGATGATGATATTTTTTTACTTTTGTAAAATTTATTTCGAAAAACATGAACACACCACTGGTTTATCTTTGGTGTACTAGAACTCTAGTCTAGGCTTCAACGTAACAGTTTAATCAATAATAAGGTATTTTGTCATAAAATATTTATCATAAAATTATATTTGTGAAACCATCTTGAAAAGGTGGCTGTGCTTACTGATTCGCTAAAGCGTAGGACAGGGTGCAGTGGCGGAGTTGATAAATTCATCAAACAATTAGCCCACGTTGCTTCAGTAACAAGATTTTTTCATTTGAAAGCCGTGATTTCGTGACTTTTGTGTTTCGTAGTAAGTTTTAAAAAATAAATACAATCAGGCAGTTCGTGAACAAAATAAATATTACAATTTTAATGTAAGTAATCAGAAATGTATAGTATGAGTTAATTTATCGATATAAATAATGACTGATACGATCGTCTGATAAAGCTGGGCTACGATTACGCATGCAACTAAATTACGTGAACATAGCTTCCCTCTTAGATATTGGTTTTGTGGGTCAACTGATAGAATGAATGATTGACCAAGGTTGGAAAGAATAGCGTTTTGTAGTAACTTAGAAGTCACTATGATTTGTTATGAGTGGTACAATAGCTTGATTCATTAATTTGTAATTTATTTAAATTGTAAATCATATTAGTATTACCCTGTTTAAAAACATGATTATCCTAAACGTATATCGTAATTCGTAACGTACGTGCTTGACGGGATACGTTTAGGGTATATTCTAGAGGGCCAAATCCTGCTGAGGTCGCAGGACTTAACGAATTACCGTGACCCTGATACTTAAAGGTCTATTGAAGACCACCGTGGATTTTAGTCAGCACGAGTCTGACAGTATGGGCTCTGGTACTCAGTTGATGATTTACCACGATAAAAAAAGTATGAAGTGCTTGAATCTTAGGAGCCACACTGTTTTTTCCAACTATGTTGGGGTCGACTTCCAGTCTAACCGGTTGCAGTTGAATACTAGTGGGTATTATAAGATCGACTGCGTATCTGACCTCCATAACCCAGTTTAGCACCACGTTATTATAACTTAATTGATTTGTTATCTTACGTGTCTTGCACCATTGTTATCAAGGGAACCGGTGCAGAAATGGGCTGCAATATTTAGACTTTGCATTATTCACCCACGGATGACCCTGGATACGTCTTACCTGTCATTATCCACATATTTATTTCTTTTGACTGACTGGTGTAGCGCGTATTGTATAATGTAACGCGAATTCTACGAGTAAGTGTGGACGGGGGGCGTTACATGTAAGGCTCGTGTGCCGTCCACACGTATAATTCGCGTTACATTACACGGTAGATTACATTACATGTTACTCCAGTCTGGACCCGGCTTTATGACTGTGTACATTATCAAGTTAGCTAGAAGATATAAATAAAAAAACACTTGTTGTATCTATTTAAAATAGATCATGTTTAAATCTGAGCAGTCATTAATACAACCTATTTGATACGAATCTGATTGATTAATTATAATTATTATCTTAATATTTTGATTGATTAGTATAAACCCGTATTTTACTGTGTTTTAATCTTTGTAGGGCAAGCACCCACGAGGCAGTTAGTACTCTGTGTCTATTTATGGACAACGTACGTTTGTGGTGACGTTGTTGTTGACGATTCTTAGAACACACCTGTGGTATGGCAGCTGTAGATTCCTCTTAAGCATATTTTTATTGCGAAACCTGTTCCGGTCAAAATAAACTATATGAAGAATGTCAGCGTTTTATATGGAGCATGTACACTCTGCGTGATCTTTAGGGACTAGGGTGAAAAATGCGTTTGTTTCAAAGCTTTTAAAAGAGGAGCCAAGATTCTGACGAATTTCAACATTGGACACTGAATCGGCACCTGATTGAATTCCACATAATTATGACACCTGTCGATATTTTTCGTTCATTCATTATCATTCAATCATTATTCCAAATTACGATCACGACGTTTTGCAGGTTTCTGCCCTTGGGATAAAATATGTTGAGTATGCGAGACTTTTGTGAATTAAGCCAGTCTCCGTCATCGATAGATTAGTTAATGGTGATGAGAGACTTCGGTGTCAGTCTCCGTTCTTCTTTATCAGCTAAATTGACTGGCGTGGGCACTGCGCACTTGTTTACTCCATAATGGAAATGCTCACGTTTAATTACGACGCAGTGCATAAGATCGACATTTGCGGATTGGCACAACTGCAATTACGCAACTGTAAAGTTTTATGGAAGTGTAAATATGAAGTAATATAATTTCAGCTTATCAGCAAAAAGGTTTTATGTTCGTTATAATAAACGTTGAGGAAAGTGTAGAAGTGATCGAGAAAGTAAACCGTAACATTTTTTTAATTTGTTCACAATTTTATTTGACGAAATAGAAAGTATAGAAAGTTAGTAGGGCCGTATCTTTATAACAATAATTCCCTTCGTAATAACTTGTCAGTCGTGTTCGTACACGATCTTTTATTTATGAATGTATTGAAGACAGCTGTGGTGGAAGTAGAGTACGTAAATCTTGAGGTGGAAAGTTTTGGAAAGAAAGCTGAAGGGTGTCGTTATTATAGCATCGTAAAATATCTCTCACCACTGGTATGCATGATTGATCGAGCATCTGGCGCTGTTAGTAGTATAGGTCTTCTTTTCAAAATGATGTTTTTTTACTGTATCGGGCTTAGTAACTCGTCGCGTTTTTTACAAGTAACGAGCGTACCAGGTGTTGCTTGCAAGTGCGGATAAACGGGCACCCGAGACATTTCAATAGTAAGGATATAGTCTGTGGGTCTATTCTCTTAGTTAGTCAGCGAAAATACGGGCCAGTACGAAAGCAACTCGAATTTTATGAGTGAACCCTAATCCCTATAAGTTCTGAATTCAATAGTTCTGCGAACATAAATCGGGAGTCGGGCAACACTGTCCAATCATGTTGTTTTAGTTCGTATAATCTTATGTCCGCTTGTGATGAAGATTATGAGACTCCCGAAAAGTCGGCCTAAGCTACGGGTTTCGTGCTTAGATATTAGTACCTTTGATACTGGCTGGACGGACACTAAGTAGTCAGCTCTTATATTTACAAAAAAAACAGCAATAGTTAGGTACTTAGTTCTGTTTTTTTTTATTAATTAAGGACGTAAATACGTTTGAAAGAACACAATTTCTGTCAATTTGACAGCGTGATGCCCCACGAATAAAAACAAAACACTAACGAAACATCTATGCCTCGTATACCAGAAAGACAACTACAAGATCATTTGCAATTTTTTTACGAAAATTTAAACAGAGTGAGATCCCGTGGCTTCTAGACACTAGTTTATTTTCTCAGTAGGTAACGAATGGATAATACGTTATGTATTTGTAAAATACTGCGTTCTTGCCGCAGTTGGATAATTGACCTATTCACAAATATCAGACTAACCATGGCCGGTTGCTCAGACCAAGGCGTGAGTTTCTCCGGAAAAAGGAGCCAAATCCACCCGGTTCTATCTTTTTGAGGTGTAACAGTAAAAATTACGGACCATCGTGGCCATGATTACTCGTTAGTCCCGCGATCCCGGCAGGCTTTGGCCCTTTTGGTAATTTATTCAGCAGGTTGGTAGAAATTTTAGTACTTATCTATCTGATGTTTATGAAGCCTACAGAGGTGTTGATGCAAAAACAGATTCACACTTGTGTATTCGAAGCCGCCGCGCCGTAAATTAGTATGTGGCGTAGCGTAGCCATATCTACTTATAACTAGATACTGAATCCGTGAATTCTCGGCACAATACCGACACTGATCGGGGAACAGGCACGAATGCGCGTGAACCCCGCAAAAACCATCCACATTCTCGTTCGCGCCTGGTCAGGGGGTTTACGGCACTAATGTGAAGCCGCCATCACAGTGTAAAGCCGGGTCCAGACTGTTGTAATGTAACGCGAATCCAACGTGTAATGTAACGCGAATTCTAGGTGTGGACGGCACCGCCAGCATTACATGTAACGCTCGCGGCTGATCCATCGGCTGTCGGTTTTTGCGCGAACACAAAGGCGCACGCAGTATTCGTGTTCTCAATTTGCTTTGAGTTCGTGTGCCGTCCACACTTTTCATGCAGATTACACGTAATCGTAAGATTCAGGCTACACCAGTCTGGATCCGGCTTTAGTAACCATACTCTCCCGAAACGTCTTGACCGATTTCATGAAATTTTCGTTTATTGCCCGTGGTCCACCTGCTTGGTTCACCTAGGTGTACCTCGGGAAATTATTTTTGCCCGTGGTTCACCTGGGTGTACCACGGGTAATTATTTTTTCCCGTGGTTCACCTTGGTGTGCCACGTCAAATTATTTTCTCTAGGTACGATTCTCGACTAATATTTATGCCACATTCAAGAAGGTTCATGGGTAGCTCACCGTCTGCACAGAATTCCAGCTACAAGCTTAGAAACTGAAAGAATTGTATTAACCAGAATAAGTACCAGGCTTACATAGGTTCAAGGTGGTATGTTTTTAAATACTTGCACCTGACTGGTTTTGTACTTTTGCTAGACTGTATAAATGATTAAAATAATTACCATATTATTAAAAAAAAGACCACCTTGAACTCATGCCAGCCTAGTAATTTTGCTGGTTAGCAACATTCTTTCATTTTCTAACTGGAATTCACGGACTTAAAAAGAAACGGTGGCACTATGGTCCCCATGCAACGAAGTGGACGAGCGACGGTAGTAGCACCATTTCTTTCATTTTCACTGGTTTGTCCCTGGGCCCAGTTTCGAAGTGGATGAGTTGCATGGGGCTCCAATTCTACTCCGTGTTAAAGTACTTCTTTTAAACTTTTTTTATTTTATTTCATTATTATTTTGACGGCATAAGTATTATTTAATTAATTTAGTTAACATTTTAACGTATCTCTACCTCTACGTAGGTAAACATAAATATAAGTAGGTAAGTGGGTAAGGGGGTAAAGTTTAGTATAAAGTGGCAGGCGGAGGGGGGAAAAGAGGACCCCCCACCCCTGGGGGCACCACACCCATGATGCGGAAATGTGGTTTTGTAACCTAACCTCAAAACTCGTTAAAGTCACATAATAGGCGTATTCCAAAAAATTGGTTTCGTTTAGCATAAGGATTAGGTGCCTCATGTATCCTGGCACCACTGTCATGTTAAGGCAACTCCTAGACCCTAAACCCCGACACGGAAAGGTACTCCAAGGGTGCTCCAAGTCTCGGGACTTGCTCGCTCTTGCATCCTAGGTCAAATAACTCCCTACTACCTACCAAGGTGGCTCGACGGAACCCTGCTTCGTAGGGCTCCTAATTCTGCGTTCAAGGTCTAAAATAATAATCTAACACAAAGGCGATGGCGAGGTCTGGCATTGGCACAGACACCCTGCCATGCCTTCAAACCTGTCCATGTCGGGGTGCCCCAATTCCCGAGCTCGCTTCGCTCGCTCTTGGATCCGAGGCTTTTCTGATAAAATTGACAAACAATGACAGATGACATTCAGTTTTACGTATGCAATCGCTTGATTTTGCGCCATAGAAAATAAGTGGCAAAGATATGGTTGTCAATCGCCCATTTTTACGTTCCGTTTTCGGTTTTTATCTGGTTTGAGGTTGTAAATACTTTTCTTCTTTAATGTCTGGAAAAATAAATTTCCGCGTAAAAATAGTGGTAGCATTACAATCGAGGACTTAAACCTTACCCATTTTAAGCCTCTGTTACCTTAACCGACTACCACTTATTACTAAACCCAACCCTGTAATATCACTATTTTTCTTTCGTTATACTACGATGAAAACATGTGGACATTCAGGTGAACCACGGGCAAAAATAATTTCCCGTGGTACACCTAGGTGAACCAAGCGGGTGGACCACGGGCAATAAACGGAAATTTTATAGGCATATGGAATAGGTCTGAGAATCGGCTACTATTTATTTTTCAAACCTTTAGGTGATAAAGGTTATCCACACCTAAAATTCTACTTTTATTTTAGGACTTTTTTAACATGATATTGATCCTTATCCAAGTAAATACGTTATTCATTAGAAGCATTTGAGTTTGAACAAAATTGCCCTTGACTTCATTTCATTTGAATGAATATCTTAGGAGATATCACAGTATCAAAATACTATCACATCAAAATAATGTCGGGCTGGGCAGGGCATGTCATGATTGCGGCGGTAAGATCCCTCTTCGAAGAGTGGTTGGAGAGGCGCTACGGCGGGCGTCCTCATCTTTAACCTAGCGCAAGTCGGAGATTCGGCGGATTCAGCGGCAGGCAAGGGAAAGGGGAAGAGTCTGAACGTGTGAGGGAATGGACATCCTCTACCTCTCTCCCAGCCACCGCTGCAGACACCCTGGGCGTTGGCAATCGTAGGGCATATTCCAGTCGCTTGCGGACGGGGAGCAATGGGTAGCTCGCCGTCTGATCATGAGTCATGGCGCGTCGTGTTGCAGGCGCTCCTTAAGGGAACTAATTCGGACGGGGCCATAGGGCCCAACGCCTAATTTGACGCGAGTGAAACCGCGGGCAGAAGCTAGTATTTATATAAGATGTCTCTAGAAACATAAATCAAGTCAATCAAGCATTGGGGCATGGACGAGATCATTTTCAATCTTTTTACTTCTGATAATGTCGGTGCGAACTTATACGGTATATAAATTACGACCACTTTTCGGGTTCAGGTAAACAACCAATGCCTCTAGATTGAAACTTTGGAACTAATTAGAATTTACGATTGATTGAAACCTCTTAGTAGCAGTGATACACAAATCTCTAAGTGTTTGTGTCCGCGAGAATGCTCATACATTGGCCGAGGTCATGTGAGGCGCGACGGATTGGGAAGCAGTCACCTCCTTCTACGAAACAGTCATGCTAGCGAAGGAGGAGGTGCGACACGTGAGGGAGAGGACAGTCTCCACCTTACGACCCAGCTACCCCTAAAATCGGCAGCATAGACAGGCTTCTTCCTAGGCGGACCGACGACATTGTGAGAGTCACTTGCAACCGATGGAAGCAAATTGCGAAATGTCGTTTGGCGTGGTGGTTTAACGCCGAGGCCTTTTATGAGTCTTTATAAAGAAAAAACATTTTTTTTTCCATGAAGAAAGAATTTTTCCAATGCTTTTCCAGTATGCTGCGCGCTCAATGATTGGGACCATAAAAGACTTTTTTTATGATCGTTTACACCTGCATGCATTTGGGTACTGGTATCGATGCAATACCCGTGATATTGCAGGTTTTCTTTATTTTTTGGTTGCTTTTTGCATTGTATGGTGGAAACTGTTCTCCTCCTCCCTTACGCGTCACGCCTCCTCCTTCGCTAGCATCATTGCTTCGCAAAAGGGGGCGACCGCTTTCCATACCGTCTCGCCCCGCAGCATGGCCTCGACCAATGCCGGACGCGAGAGGTTGCCGCGTATCGCCGCCGTGAGGACACGGTGGTGCTCTACCCAAGCGGGGCAGACCTGGACCGTATGCTCCAGGCATTTCTTCCTTCCTTATCAACACACACAGGTACCTCCCGAAACTTCGGTGTCCGGTGACGACCTGCATCAGGTGGTAGGGCAGGACGCCGTGACGCCTATCCAGTCGCTCCTAAAAGAGGGGTCTAACCGCCGCGATTGCGGCATGCGTGCCCTATGGAAGTCAACGCCAGGTTCGCTCGACGAAATTATAAAACACTAGCTGACCCGTGCCCACTTCGTTGGGCGGTAAAATATACATGATATCTTTATAATTTATAGCCTACACTCTCTGCACTCGTGAATAATATAGCTTTTGACAAGTGAGACAATTTTTAAAATCGGTTCATTACTTCCGGAGATTACCCCCTGAGTTTAGATATTGTTGGTGTAAATCTTTATGGGTGTAAATACGGATATAACAATTTTTCCCAGACATGGAACATTTACCTAAATTGATTTTTCGTACCAATAAATACTTATACTTATTCCAAATTTCATCGTAATCGTCGGAGTCATTTTCGAGAACCGTAAAATATATTTATTTTTATGCGCGTTTAATAGTATAGGATAAGATACAGTTATATCCGTATTCAACACATTGATACATTTACATTACAATCAGATCAGAATTAAAATAATTCAAAATATTAATTTGTATCAAGAAAGGTTGGTTACGCTGTACTCTTTGCGATTGGAAAAATTCCTGGCCACCATTCATGACCTACGGAAAATTCGAGTTACTACATTTTTCAAATGCAATTTGATGTTATGGCGAAGATACTAGCGCCGCGTCTAAAGGTCATGAATGGTGGCGTATATTTTTAATTTTAATGATTACGTGACTAATGTCAAAATGGTTGCGAGCGATACGTCCTCCCTCAATAGGCGCCCCGCGCCGTCTAAATCAAAGAACAAAATGGTCTTGGTTTTATATTGAATTTTGTCATTTCATAAAATAATTGTTTACACTATTATTTTACTTTTAAATGAACTCATTATTTTTTTGATGCAAGGTAAGATAGTAACCTTAGTTATTCAGTACTTTCTAATTAAATACCCATTAAATATTGATAGATAAAAAAATATAATTTCTGACGAAAATTTGTCAATATCTTCCTGTTTTGCGGAATTACTTTTGGTGTATTTCTGAATGAAAAATAAAGAAATATTGTCTATGTCTTAAAATAGACTATACTTGCCTACTTTCAGTAGTATTAGGAATATTAAAATATGTTATTTGTAGAACAAAATATGTTCGCAAACACAACACGATATGGTAAACATGGCAACGGCAGATCGATTTTAAAGTATTTAAACCTATCATTTTCAAGAAAAGCTTGTCTATCCTGGGAAGATAAAGAACCAATCTGTTTGTATTCGTTATTAGTTTTATTCGATTTGATTCAGTTTAGTAAGATTCGGTACCGAAAAAAGGCATAATTTTGCGTCAATTGTAAACGCGTCCTTAATGAGATGAAGACACGGATGTTGCCAATCAACTTTAACCTTAATTATCAAAAGAATATAATATTTTGTTTTAGATAATTATGTAACTATAACTAATATTAACAATTTCTGCTGGATTCTGAATTAGTGATAGTGTTAATAATATAAGTAGAGTTCAGGTTCACGGCCATTTGGGTAGAAATTACGCTGTTTTGGTATTTATTATAATTTCATAACACATTATACCTTTTGGAACATCTGTAGTTTATTTCATCACCACTGCTTTCAAAACGGTGAATGAAAACATCGTGAGGAAACGTGTCCTAGATCCAAAAATTCGAAGATATGTAACACCCACCGAGCCGCGTGGTGGATTATGGCCACACCCTCTCTCAGAGAGGAGGTCTGTGTCCCAGCAGTGGGAACATTTATAGACTGATGATGATGATGAGGGTACGCTGCTCGATACACTTACTGCAAGTATTGGAACTAAGATATAAGCAAGTATGAAGGTACATTAGAAGTGTGGGTTTGTTTTAAAAACGTCTGAAATAAAGTCACGTATTTTTCAAAAGTTTATTCTGGCGAAACGCCTAAAGTACCTAGTCCACCTTGTAATTTAACACGAATTCTACGTGAGATGATGCTCGTGGTGCCGTCCACACGTATAATTCCTGTTACATTACATTACACGGTGGATTACATTACAGTTTACACGTTACACCAGTCTGGATAAGGTTTAAAATTAACGCAGCCTTAAATCATTATCTACGTATTCCTTTCACTGCGTTCATGACAACAAACAGTAAATGTGATGTCGAAATGCTGATTCAATGTCCATACATATCACATTGTGAAGTAAAAGTCAGGATAGTTACAGTTCTGCACTTATCAGCACTGTCATTAAATAATTTATAACGTACTCACACTATCAATGGAAACATTCTTCCATTATTATGATTTATTTATCGAATAAGCTCCGTTGTTGTGATCATTACCTATATTACATATTATGTACGCAATAAATTAATCATACGTTTAGCAATGAAAGGAAAAATTCTGGCGTCTGTTGCCTACTCCATATTTATGTTATCCTTCTTACATGTATGTATACTTAGGTATATTTTCTTCTAGAACCGTTTTAATAATGTAGGTACTGGAGATGAAATACTATAATTACCTACATCAATAATTGTCTATTGAATTACTTACAACGTCGCTACGCACAAAGCTTATCATTATATTTATGATATAATTTCAATGCAATAAAGTTATCACTACCTTATTGTCTGGTAATCCCTTACCTTATCTTATCTTACAAAATCTGCTAGTATTTTAATGGAATTTATGTGTTGGAGTTAAAATTACGATTAATTTGTTCAATAATATCGCATTTTTTAATTTATATAGAAGATTTCCAGCTTACTCAAGAAAATAAAGAATATGAAATGTTTTTTTAACAGGTCACACTGAAAACTTCGAGGGAGCATTTCAGGGGGAATTCAGCGCTGGCAACATCGCCCTCGCGTTTTATTCAGGACTTTTCGCGTTCGGAGGATGGAACTACCTCAACTTTGTCACTGAAGAGCTGCAGGATCCTTACAAGTAAGTGTCGCCAAATTCCTTTACATATTTTGCACTTCGACACAAAAATAAAATTATTTTAATTTATCAGAATAATCATATACCTACTTACGGTCTAAGAGACAAGCTCAAATTATTATATCATAATAATTGTTGTCATATTATGTTTTTGAATGAGAAGATTATTATTATTTCGCTGATTTGAGCAATACAAGTTTTATTCTTACAGAAAGAAAAAGAAAGACAACTTAGTTTTCTTCGATCTCAGTTCGCAACTAGCATCATTTTGAAGGAAACACGCGCAATCGGTACGCACTTCATCAATATCTACGTGATACTGTTGCGAGTTCTAGATAATATTATTACTAAGCGTGCACATTCGAAAGAACACAGTTAAAAAGAACTTTGAATTTTTATTGCGATAAGCTGGTTTTAATGTTACGCGTTTTGGAAGCATCCGCGCCGTTGGAGCGTGTTCGCGCGTTCGGCGATGTCCCTTAATACATACCAGAGTAGGGGTAGTATGTAGTTGCGTTTCCAAAGTCGCGCGTTTGTGCAGCGCCCTTTAGTAAACGCGCGCTATTCGCCGGCGAAGCTGAAGCACACGCCGCTCGTGCAATTATATGGTCAGTGCGTTTTAGTGTGACGTCCCGTTGAGATACGCCATAAAATATTTGTTTAGTGATTTTTTCACACCAGTGGAACGCGCAGTCGCTCGCTTTACAGTATAAAAGCTGTGCAAGCGCGCGTTGCCCAGCAGTGAGTCTAGCGGTGGGTGTGACTATGAAACCAAACATAATAATGTGTAACACACAAACGAGTTGCGTCATTCAAAATGGAGCAAATAAAAGTTTCAGTGTCAAGACAGACGGTTTCATATTGCATTAGGCTAAGGTTACACTCTATAGATTCTAAAATCCGTTTGAAGTGGTCCTCTGAAGAGCTCGTCAAATACCCCTATTGTTTGACGTTACGATTAGGTCTGGTGCGCACGAAGGCGTCCTTGAAATAAGTTGCTGAATCCAGCATTGTTCTATAGCAGTGCTTTTAAATTGAAATTAGGAATTACAATGAAATAGGAACGTTGGCAATGGATATTCTTTTATTCATTGGGTAGGTAAAGCGAAGTGTTCTCGTTTCTCGCTCTTCCTATTGCATGTTTTATTCATTGAGACATTTATTACGCGCCGGTTGTGATAGTGAGTAGTGACCACTAGACATTTCAGAATATAAATACTTACAATATTTACTTGAGAAGAAAATTCACTCAATATATTATATTATGTTAGGTTTATTCGAATAGCAGCTGAGTACGTAGGTAGTTTATTTTTTGCTTCTGGTACTTGGTAAAATGTTAGATGCTAATTGTAGGTATCTAAATGGAATTAAATGGCACCTGTAAAATTAGAGCCACGGTCATTTCTGATGTAGGATTATGGTTTGTCTTTGATAGTCTTGTTTTGATTTTGAAAAATTGTTGTTCGAAGGATTCTGGTTGAATTGAAGCCTCATCAGTTGATAACATATCGTTAAAAAAAATCTACTTAATCAATGATTATTATGTAAGACAAGAAGTTTCTTGGTAAATACTACTCGTAACTTGAACTCGTTTATCCTAAATGTTCAAAAATCCTTTGTACCTAACTTGATCCATAATCGATTAAAAAAGCCAACGCGCGCTATATCACGAAGGAAGGTCTCATTGTCCAATATGATTTGAAATTTTGCACAGCTCTACTCAAAATTTTCGAGCTTTTTTTTTTTTTTTTTTTTTTTTTTTTTTTTAGCGTGGTAAAATCATCAAATGAGTCCTCCAACCCCGGGCAGGGCGGGAGGGACTGTCAGACTTCTACTGACTAAAATCCACGGTGTCCTTCATAGCCTGTTACGTTCCGGGGTTACGGTTAGGGAATAATCCCGCGACCCCGGCAGGCTTTGGCCCTCTGAGAGGGGGGCCCCGTCATTATGCTGACGCTCTTTGAGGCGCGCGTGGGACACAACGCGCCGTCGACCCGGGCATGGTCCTTGGTCGGGCAGCGAGTTGCCCTTTACTCGCTGCCCGCATGCCCGCGCCTACGGTGGCCGGAGATCATCTTGCGACGTCCGTCGCCGTGGGCGCCTACCACTGCGGCTGGGGCGGAGGGAGGACGCTGTCCTCTCTCGCTCGCGGCCTGCCTCCTCCTTGACGAGCATTACTGCCTCGCAGAAGGAGCTGACCGCTTCCCACTCCGTCTCGCCCCGCAGCATGGCCGCAACCAATGCCGGGCGCGAGAGGTCTCCGCCTATCGCAGCCGTGAGGACACGTCGGTGCTCCGCCCAAGCTGGGCAGTCTTGCACCGTATGCTCCACCGTGTCCTCCGGGCGATCTTCGCAGTGGTGGCACCCAGGCGTCTCCTCCTTTCGCATCAGACACAGGTACCTCCCGAAACTTCCGTGTCCGGTGAGGACCTGCGTCAAGCGGTAGGTCAGGACGCCATGACTTCTCTCCAGCCACTCCTCAAAGAGGGGTCTTACCGCCGCAATTGCGGCGTGCCCGGCCGTCGGTCGCGACAGTCGTTCCTTCCATACTGCCCTGAGATCGCGCCGGAGGTCTTCGCGCCGCGCCTCGACTTCGCGAGGCAGCGGGCTCACGCCCCGGCGCTGCGCCTCCACGCGCCACTCATAGACGCGCTGGAGGGCAGTCGCCTCCAGATCCCAAGGCAGCAACCCGGCAAGCAGGTTGGCCGATTCGCCGGCAATCGTGCGGTATCCCCGGATCATTCGGATAGCCATGACCCTCTGGCATGCGACCAGCTTCTGTGGTCGCGTCCGGATGCTCAGGGCCCACACAGGGGCCCCGTAGAGGGCCATGGACCGCACGACGCCAGCGTACAGCCTACGGCAGGAAGCGTTTGGCCCGCTGAGATTGGGCAGCAGTCGCCTGAGGGCGGCTGCTGTACGGTTCAGCTTTGGGGCCAAACTCAGGAAATGCTCCCTGAAGTTCCACCGGCTGTCGAGGACGAGTCCCAGGTACTTCATCGTCCCCTGTACGCCGATTGGAACTCCTTCCACCGTAATGCTGTAACTCGACTGTGGCGCGTTACGGCGGCCATGAAAACACATGGCCTCCGTCTTGTGCAGCGCCACCTCGAGTCCCAACCGCCGGATCCTCTGAACGACTGTCGCGACCGCTTCCGTCGCCACGTCGGCCGCCGCCTGGTGCGACTCTCCCTGTGCAAGGACGAGCGTGTCGTCAGCGTAACAAATTACGCTGACGCCGTCAGGGAGGTCGCTGCGCAGCACCCAGTCGTAACCGATGTTCCACAAGGGCGGTCCCAGGACCGAACCCTGAGGAACACCGCACGACATCTCTCGCCGGTTCCACTCTCCCCGGTGACCGGGGTAGATGACGGCTCTGTCCGTCAGGTAGTCCTCGACTATTCGGCGGAGGTAGGTCGGCACCCGGTGATACCGGAGTGCCTCCCTGATGCAACTCCAGGGCAGGGTGTTGAAGGCATTGGTGATGTCCAGAGACACCGCCAAGACGACCCTGCCCCGGGCCACTGCATCCCCCGTCGTGAGGGCTCTCACGCGCATGATTGCATCCACGGTCGAGCGCCCCCTGCGGAAGCCGAACTGGCTCTCCGACAGGTTCGGACCCACTCGATTCAGGTGCCCGGCGAGGCGGTCTGCAATTACTCTCTCAAAGAGCTTGCCCACCTCGTCGAGCAGCACGATGGGCCGGAATGCGGACGGAGAGTCCGCAGGGCGCCCGGACTTCTGGATCAGGACCAGTTTCCCCGTCTTCCAACGAAGCGGGAACCGGCCCCTCTCCAGGCACGCGCTTAAGAGCCCCCCTAGTCGAGGCCCGAGAGTCCCGAAGGCCAGGACCCAGGCTTTTCCTGGCAGGCCATCGGGTCCTGGGGCGGTATTTTTGGCTTTGAGCCGTTGTACCGCCACTCTCAGGTCTACCTCGGTCACCTCTGGAGCGTCGTAGACGTCGTCGTCGCTGTGATCCGCGTTTGCGTCAGCTTCCTCCTCAGATTCCGTCGGAGACGGAGCCATGGGCGGGGGAGCATACTCCTCCCCTCGCGAAGGGAACAGGGCGCTCACCACGTCCTCCACGAACTGAGGCCGGAGACTCTGCGTCAACGGGGGGGCCCAGGGGCGGAGCTTTTCTCGCACCCACTTGTAGGGGCGGCCCCATGGGTCCCCGTCCAGAGTCCCCAGCATCTCCTCGCGGGCCAATTCCTTGGCCCGCCAGATCGCGTCGCGGAGGGCGGTCTTCGCTGCCCTGTAGCCCTCATGCAGCTCCGCCTCTACAGTCGCCGCATCCGGAGGTCGGGTGCGGCGCCTGCGGAATCTGGTGTACCGGCGGCGCGCAGCAACGCACGCTTCGCGCAGCGCTGCCAACTCGCTTGACCACCAGTACAGCTGACGCCGGGCGCGTCCTTGCCGGACCCGGGGCATGGCCACGTCACAGATTTCCGACATGGCCTCCCGGAAAGAAAATTTGAAGACGTCAGTAAATTAAATTGTAAATAAGTTTCTACGACGGTTTCACTAGTAGTTTTATTACATTTGGCTGGATGCCAATATCCGCCATTTACTCAATATGCATTTATTTTATGCTGTTATCAGCATCAACGTTGAACTGATGATTCATCGGGTATTTTCACTGTAGGTAATTAATATTTAACGTAAATATTTCTGGTAAGCACTTTAGTTATTCTTTCAATAGGTTCTTAGAAGTATTTATGTTTGTTTTGATACGAACTATTGTTAGGTATATTGATAACATACGAGTAGATATATTATAGAAGATCAATGATAATATCTACAGGTCTCAAAAGCGTGCCGATATTTCAAACAAAAAATGATGTAAGGTAAAGGGAGGTTATTTGTTGAGACAAGCAACTCAATGATAGAGTCTTAAAAGTCTCTCAAAAGTCAAAACGTTACCTATGCATGCATAGAAATTGTTTTGAGAGACTTGACATGCAACTAATTAGTTCACCACTGAAGTGGACAAGACGTAGTGACACATCATTTCGCATTACAGCATGCATAGAAATTGTTTTGAGAGACTTTTAAGATTCTATCACTGAATTGCCTTTACCCTACCAAATGAGACACAGAGAAGTCTGTTGTTTCACGTGGTACCTTCCTAATCGAAATTTGTATGTTCTATGAAACAAGTTCATAGTATATTTGAACTATAAAAATTTGGGCTGAGATAATACCTATCACAATAAACAAAATAAGTAGATCTAATCTCGTTCTTTCCTATTGGATTACCTACCTAAGTTCCAATATTTTCATTTTATTTGAGCCTTACCATGTACTAAAGATGAGTGAAATTCTCAACATTCCATGCTGAGAGTAATAAATGTTTATGTGCTATAAGTTCATTCCATTGTGTTTCAGGAATTTGCCCCGCGCGATATGGATCGCCATGCCCATGGTGACTATTATTTACGTGATGGCAAACTTGGCCTACTTTGCCGTCGTCACTAAGCTTGAAATGATGTCAAATCCTGCGGTGGCTGCGGTAAGCTACGTTCTTATTTTCTTTTTATCTGCAAATTATTGTCTTGACGCTTTTTCATAACACACAACGTTTGAAAGTATAAAATTCCATGCATAATATGTATAGAAGTAGGTACCTAACTCATAGGACTGGTAACAAAAGTCCTAAGCAAAAGTCACATTATTTTATTTATGCCCTGGTCTAACCCACCATATATTAGCGACGAGTGTACTACGGCAGCAGTTCGACAAACAAATCTATACTTCTATACTAATATTATAAAGAGGTAACATTTGTTTGTAAGTTTGTATGTAGGGGGTAATCTCCGGAAGTAATGAACCGATTTTAAAAATTGTTTCACTGGTAGAAAGCTACATTATCCGTGAGTGCTATAGGCTATAAATTATAAAGATATCATGCATATTAGCCGAAATATGTCATTTTTTGTCAAGCCGGGCGGAAAAAAATTGCTCTTCCAACACAGTTATTCGCATGCGCTGCCTTAACAGTTGTATATAATTGAAAACAATGTATGGCAAAAAAATGTCCGCTTTGAATAGTTCTACAATAAAGTCCGCGACACCATATTTTTATCTTTTATATTTTAGCAGATATAGCAGCTTTTATGAGTTAAAAAAAGTTATTTTCGATGTACTTGCCTTTGGACGATTTTTTACACAATAAAACATTAAACCTTATCGAAAAAAATATTATTATGATCACAATAACATCATAGAGATACGATTTTCCTAAAATAGTATGTCAATTGGTTAAATAGTTTAGAAGATAACATAAAATTATTAAATCGCAAAATGCCGCCGCGCCGTCCATTCACGAACCGCATTAGAACACGCTTTGTACGGACGTTTTATCTATTTACCTATAGATGGCGTTGTGCAAATACGTGTTGGTCTTTTTTTTTTTCTTTTTTTCTTTGGTGGTAAAAACATCAAATGAGTCATCCCGCCCTGGGTGGGCCGGAAGAAAAAAGCCGCGACCCCAGCAGGCATTTGGCGCGAAACACGACTCGCCACCGACCCGGGCTTGGTCCTTGGACGGATGGCGAGCTGCCAATCACTCACCGTCCGCAAGCCCGCTCCGCCGCTGTGCCCTCAGCTTATCAGAGAGGCTATATATACGGGCAAAGAGACCCCTTAGGCACACAGTGCCTAAGGGGTCTCTTAAGACAGGAAACCTCCACGTGCGCCCGTGGACTGGAGTTCCCTCTCGGATACGTCCGGGTGTAGACCAGTTTTTCGGCCCGGTGCACCCTGGGATGCGGGCAAAACTCTTCCTTAGGCACTGTGTGCCTACGGGGTATTTGCCCGTATGCGAATAGCCTGTCGTGTGGACGCTCCAACGCGTGTCCCTCTGATCAGCAGAGGGCACAGCGGCGGAGCGGGCTTGCGGTCGGTGAGTGATGGGTAGCTCGCCGTCCGACCAGGGACCAAGCCCGGGTCGGCGGCGCGTCGTGTTTCGCGCCAAATGCCTGCTGGGGCGCGGATTTTTTCTTAACCCAGGTTACCGTGGCCCCAGAACTTAAAGGGCATCCGAAGGAACACGGGTGGATTTTAGTCAGTAAGAGTCTGACAGTCCCTTCCACCCCACCCAGGGCGGGAGGACTCATTTGATGATTTTACAACTTCAAAAAAAAAGTACTAACCGAACCACAGTCATCATTAATTCATCACAAGTTATTAAAATATTAATGCCCAACGAAGTGGGCACGGGTCAGCTAGTGTGCGATAAGTACATGCTTGTGCGATAAAACTAGGTACTGCTGTGCTAACACACTACATTGAATTTGAATGCACGCTTGTGCGTCGCTGTGAAGTTCGACACAACTCTAGTGCGACATGAAAAATGTTGTTTTATAGCCTACTTTGCCTTTGAGCCTTGAGCCTGCTTTGGGATGCCCGAGTCGAGGTGCCCCAAGTCTTGAGCTCGCTGCACTCGCTCTTACATTCAAAGTTTTGCAGGTCTTTTTCGACCATAGATGCTTTCTACCGTAGTAACGAACTACTTTCACACAATCGTTTTTTCTTGTCACACCAGTGTGATATCGAAATTCAGTGTGCATTCAAACTATAGTGAGTCGCAGTACTGTTTTGAAGCAGTAAGCATGAATCGCACAATCGTTTGTTGAATTACCGTGGTACACCTTCGTCACTCGATTTGCATTGATGTCCACAGACGGATTGAGATGTTTTATGTGGAAAGCAACTGAGCATGCAAAAAAAAAAAAAATTGCATGTGAGGAGGAAAATTCTTACAACAGACTTTTGGTACTATTTAAGGCCATACATTACCTAAAAGCAATTAAATTATAGAATCAGGCGTTACTTTGCAGAATTTTATTTAAATTTAAGGGAAAAATAGTATCCAGTAGGTATTAGGTATACCTACTGGATACTATTTTTCCCTTAAATTATTACAGTTTTATTTCCGGAATGTCGTCTACGTCTTAGGGCCTATGCACAAGAGCAGAAAAAAACAGAGCAGGGGCCTTACGCCAAGCTCTTAACGCGATCCAGTTCATGACCTGAACTGAACTGTTCTTCTAATTCGTACCCTGACAACAGCTTAACGTACAATCTAGTAGGTCATGCCATCTGACAGCGATTGTGCCAAACTGAATCGCATGTTTTGGTTTCATTCACTCAATTTTGTACTGGTTTATACATTGATGTCATAAAGCAGCTCAACTGAAACGCTCAAACTGTCACTGTTACTATTTTTCTCATATTAACTGAAACGTTTGTTGGATTCTTGACGAATATAAGGTTATTTGAAGCTGTTTTAGTGAATTTCTATCAAAACCAAAGTAAAGTGTACTTTAATCTTGCTGTGACAGTCTGAAATACATAACATAGGTGCCTTTTTTACCGCATGTGTTTTTCTCTAACAGATGTGTGATGATCTACTGTTGTTTGAGTTTTTGAAGGAAGATTCTGCCTCACACTACGCACAAAAACTTAAGAGGCTTCAGATACGCGGCCGTTGGACCCTTTCATTAGGCGCTACAGGCTATCCAAAGTATCCGTAGTGCTCAATTTGTGCTCAGAGTTGAGCCCGCTGATCAAGGAGCCTGTCAAGCCAACGGATTTAACCGTATAGAGAACAAGGTAGATAAATAACTTCTTGTCTCTTTCGTATAATTTATTCATAAACCTAACCTATGTATGTCTTTGTTTGTTTGTGAGAAAAGATTTGAGAAACTGCATACCTAAGTCTATCCAATTTTTACAACTACATTAATGTGTACTATTAGGGTGTACAATCATTGTTGTAATTTGTTCAAGGTTTAGATTGTACTGGCATTCTATGCCACAGGATCTTATCAAAGACTAGTTGGAGACGTAGCTGGTCATTCAGTGGCACAACAAACGGTGTCATCAGTATTGCATGAAATAAACAATGGTTTAAATTCTCCTCAAATGAGAAATAAATACATTGTTTTCCCAAGCACATTGGAGGAGAGGAATACCATAGGAAGAGAGTAAGCAAAGCAATATTTTTTGGGTTTATATTGTTCAGCACGAAGAATAATAAAGTAAAACCTAAAGATGCTTCCACTTCCACCAGTTGACGCTACTACTTTCCGCAGTACACGTGTATCGTCCCTCTGCATTCAGGCCTCTGCCTTGAATCTTGTAGGCAGCGGGGTGGCGGTGGCGGCGGCGTGGTAACAGCAGGATCTTATGCGTAAAATCAAAATGGACCGGCCCTCGAAAACAGTGGCGCGGCCAGCAGCGGGGCGGGAGCGGGCAGCGAGCAGTGTACTTATGTCAAACGGTGACCGCCCGCTCGTTCTTTTGCCCGCAATAAATCGAGCGTTAGGGTGCTTCTACACGGCGCATGCAAGTGCCTCAACATGCTCAAGCTACATGCGCCGTGTACACGCACCCCGCGGGTAGCTTTATCAAGTAGCTTGCACATGTTACTCGCGCGGGTAAACCGCAAACCCCCACCATTACTTGCGCGAGTTGGCAGGTTGGTGCTTATACACGGCGCATGGCCGTGTATAAGCACCCCGCGGGTAGCTTGATCAAGTAGCTTGCGCATGTTACTCGCGGGGGTAACCCGCATCTTTACTTGCGCGGGTTACATGCGCCGTGTACAAGCACCCTTAGGAATAAATTTGAATGAAAAAGATGTTGCCGCCGTTATTCAGACAATTCGTTCGCGAATAAAAACCAATATCTTGATGACACAATCACAACGCTAGGTACGCGGCTATTCGCTGGGTGCGAAGTACTAGGTGGGGGCAGTACTATTCGATTGCAGCGTTCATTGTGGCGAATAGTAGAAGTGCCGACAGCTTTGTCTCAGAGTACATTCAGCTCTGTCAACTTTACATAATTATTTTTTATAATCGCATTATGCCGCCCGCCGTCGTGCACGGTGCCAATAGTCACGGGCGATCTGCCCGCTAGTTTCGAGAACGGGCCTGCGATGCCTGCCCTGCTCCCGCGCCGCCACCGCCCGGCTGCCCGCAAGATTCAAGGCAGAGGATTCTTGGGAATGATTCATGATGAAATATAAATAATTGTTAAATAAAAGTTTCCTTTTCAATTACATTATTTAATAAAATAAAATCAAATACATATTGTTGTTGTATACAAATTGTTACCCTAATTGTTGTTTGTAAATTGTTGTTGGCTACACCTAGGGCTACTTTCACCAAAAGTTAAACATGTTTAAAATTTTATTTAGTGTAAAAATTCCATACAATTTTGACATTAAATAAAATTTTAAACATGTTTAACTTTTGGTGAAAGTCGCCCCTAGTATAGGTGCTGTGTCAACAATTTGTTCTTAAACTAAAAAATATAATTTTACATTCGGGCTTAATTTTCAGTGCCAGAACTGACAGATGAAGAGGTTCACCAAGAAGCTCAAATGCAACATGACTATGTTGATGTTGTGCATAGCAGCCAAGAGCTAGACGTGTTCATCGGCTGTGGGCAATCCGGGAAGCCTGAAAAACAAAGTTATTATAATGTAATAAGCTGTTGTTTCATTTTGTATATATTGTAGACGTTGAGGGTTGGGTTTTAAATAAAACCAGAGATTCATCAAAACAGTGATAATATTAATAAAAAAAATACCTATCAACTCTTTTTTTATTGCGGTTAAATCATCAAATGAGTGCTTCCCACCCAGGCCAGAGCAAGAGGGACTGTCACATCTGTACTGACAAAAATCCACGGTGTTCTTCAATAGACCTTTACGTTCCAGGGTCACGGTAATTCGGTAAATCCCGTGGCCCCGGCAGGCCTTCTAAAGGAGGCCCCGTAATTATGCTGACACTCTTTGAGGCGCGCGTGGAACAAAACGCGCCTATGGACCATGCCCGTGTCGGGTATGGTCCATGTTCGGACAGAGAGTCGCTCATTACTCACCGCCCGATCCTACGGTGGCCGAAGATCGTCTTGCGACATCTGTCGTCGTGGGCGTCTACCACTGCGTCTGGGCTGTGCGGTGGACGCTGTCCTATTTTAAAATAGAAACTTATTTTCTTACCTATTATTTAAAATGCCTTTTATTTCTCCGAGTTCGAGGAATACATTTTCTAAAATTGTGTTTTCGGTCTTCAATCCTAAGTCTTTCTCTAGACATATGTTAACCATTGTCTGCCTTGCTGTGGCTGAAGACATGGGTACAACTCGGCGCTGAGTAGACGAGGCGTGTGGCGCCGCTGCTGTGGCTGATGGAGGGGCTGGGGTCTGCGCTAGCGGAGGGGGCGGGGTAGCTGCATGTGCGTGCGCTGGCGACTTTAGATATAAGCTTGCACTTATAGTCATTCCAGTACTGAAAAGATGGCGCATGTTAGTACCTGAATGTATTTAACAATATTGTGAAGCAATTTCAGTAACATAAAACATAATATGAAATTCATTTACCTTACACCAACCCTTCCAATCTTTCTCTCCACCATCACCGTGAGAATTAAGCTGTCTGCTTCTATTATCCACATCTTTTTTGCATGCTCTCCAGCTTGGGATGTTTTATTGAAGCCCGTTGCGAGAGCTTGATTGTCGTTTATAAACTCCCACAACGTCTCCAGCTGATTGAATGTTACTCTCCTTCTTCGACTAGAATGCAACAGAAAATAACTTAAATTTCTTATCACAAAGACAGCTTCTTGAAGAAAAGCACTTTCGAACTAAAATCTAGTTCGAAAGTGCTTTTCCTCAAGAAGCTGTCTTTCTAATAAATCATTAGGTTCTCGAAGGAATTATTTAGTTTCAGTAAATAAACAAAACAATGTTTAATACTTACGACATTTTTTGAATTATGGTTTAGAAATCAAAACCCACTTCACTTAAATTTTCCACTGAAATCACTACCACAATCACAACTCCACAGATTACATAAAGAATAACTAGACAAACTGACACTAGGGTATTAAACCCTTTTTCAAAAAGTGTCTCATTTGAATTTAAACTGGATAATAAAGTACTAAAAAATTACAAAAAAAAAATCTTAAATCCGTTAGTGCCCTAAAAATATACCTATATTTTATTATTTTGATTATCATATTTCACGCTTAAGTTGACGCAAATGCTTTGAAGCCATTTTGATAACGTCAGAATCAGTTTATGTGGTATTCGATTATCCAATATGCAATGACGGGGATGCTAAGACAGGAAACCTTCACGTGCGCCCGTGGACTGGAGTTCCCTCTCGGATACGTCGGGGGGAAGACCAGTTTTTCGGGCCGGTGCACCCCGGGATGCGGGCAAAACTCTTCCTTAGGGTGCTCCCACATCTAACGACGCGGATTCGGATTTTTCCCTCGCCCTTTCTCTTTCTGTCGCTTAGAACTGCCATTTGCTAGACCGAGACAAAATGCGATCGCATGCGACGGAATCTTCAAGGCGGCCGCATGCTATCGCATTGTCTCGCTCTAGCAAATGGCATTTCTAAGCGACAGAAAGAGAAAGGGCGACGGAAAAATCCGAATCCCCGTCGTTAGATGTGAGAGCACCCTTAGGCATCTGTGCCTACGGGGTCTTCGCCCGTATGCGAATAGCTGTCGTGTGGACGCTCCAACGCGTGTCCCTCTGATCAGCAGAGGGCACAGCGGCGGAGCGGGCTTGCGGACGGTGAGTGATGGGTAGCTCGCCGTCCGACGAGGGACCAAGCCCGGGTCGGTGGCGCGTCGTGTTTCGCGCCAAATGCCTGCTTGGGTCGCGGGTTTTTTCTTAACCCAGGATACCGTGGCCCCAGAACGTAATGGGCATCCGAAGGAACACGAGTGGATTTTAGTCAGTAAGAGTCTGTCAGTACCTTCCGCCCCACCTACCATAGTCTTTCGAACTTACCGCCTTGTCTTCCGTCAACAATGACGCAACATCATCATGGAGGCTACCGTTTTTTTTCTGAATGGCTTCGAGGTCTTTGTGTCAAAGGCTACCGTTTCATTTAGTAAATGCGCAAATTAAAAAAATGAAAACTTTGAAATTTAATTCAAAATAAAATACCTTATTTTTCCCCGTTTTTTTTCTACTCTAGCAAAATCCTAAATGTAAGGTTTTATTATTGCACGTAGTTTTTTTTTTTGTATTTAATAGCAAAAGGTAAATAAATAATTATGTACTGTGGCAACTAATTAAAAACGATTAAAAAGGAAGACATCTCAGTTTGAGTTCCTATACTGCATCGCTGAAAGTCGTACCCTGACGTCCAATACGCTCAGCGATATTTCGATTGTTATAAGTGAATGAAAGATCGCAATTTTGAGCTGAAACGTTGTTAGTGAGAAAGAGACAACGTATTATTAAATAGCGTTGTCTCTTTTTCACCAAAAACGTTTCAAACGACTTTGACAAACTTTGTTTCTTTGGATAGACTAGGTAATGCCTAATGAATTCGGCATCATCGTTATTGAAGGGGTCCAACTGACCGCGAAACTGGAGCCTCTTACGTTCAAAAACTCAATAAAATAAATCATTAGACTATTACAGAAAACCTTGTGGTTGAAAAAATTTATGTAGGATAGGTATGATAAGGTTACAGACAGATTAAAGTACAAAGCACGTCGGTTTTTATTAGACCTCTAAAAACTTAGGCTATTCATCAATTAACGTTTTGCTACGTTTATCTTAAGAAATAGTAACTGTTTTGGATTGCATATTGTGACAACTTGAGCGTTTCAGTTGAGCTGCTTTTGACATCAGTTACCAATGCGGTATAATTATAAACAGTTGCGACTCAGTTATAGGTATATTATACGTAAATATTATGACGGATTTATACATAGTATATTATTATATTTTAACAATATATTTATAAATACTAAAGTTTGATAAATGTAACTGTCAGTGTCTTATATTATGATATCAAGAATTATTGTAGGAAACAGTAAAGATTTTCATTTGTTAGAATTAATTTTTGCCAATTAAAGCAAAGTATACACAAAACATGGTGTATTATGAATATGACATATTATTCATCGCGGCATGAGTCAATTGAAACTACTATTACTTACTTTTATCAATTGCAATTTATGAATCAATAGTTTCTAATAAACGAGATCGATAGTCGGTGATTGATTTATCATCAATGACTATCGATCTCGAAAATTAAATACCTAACGTAGACTGTTTTGAGAATCCGAAAACATATTTTTAATTAAGAGCGTGATAGACCTACCTAAAGTGCTAATTTTAATGAACAGTATCGGCTACTGATTGCCTAAGCAATAAAGCTATCAACTCAGAATCGTTTCGAACTGTAGGTAGGTATCGGCAACAGAAGCTAGGTAATCATTGTTGAACTGACATCACCTGCAATAAAACCACTCCTTGAAATCACGAACAAACTTCAATACTTACAATACGTCCGACGATGATGACGTTATAGACAGTTGGCAATCGTTATATTAACGGGGTGTGAGAGGTGATTACGCGGGTAAGCCGAGCCCAACTTGGAAAAAACGATGTTACTATATTGGGCTTTATCATTCAGGGATGCTATCGCGTCGTGACGTACGTATTTATTGGGCGCCACATATGCCTTGTTCTTTAAAATGGCCGACCCGCGCACGCCTTTTGCGTTTTATAAATAGGTTATTGCACAAGGGCATCTGTTTAGGAAATTCTACTAAAAAAATTATATTTATATTCTTCGGAAAGATTATTTTTCATAAAGACACAGTGTCGATAGAAGGGTGTTAGCTGGGTGCAGTGAATTCTTCAACTTTATACTTACTAGCCGGTAAACTAGTTCTATATTCGCTTATAATTCGTTGTTCTACCTCGGCAGGTGTTCGGCGACCGCTTGTTCGCTGGCTGGAGCTGGATGATCCCCGTGTTCGTAGCACTGTCTACTTTCGGAGGGGTCAACGGAGTCTTGTTCACTTCAGCCCGGCTGTTCGCGACCGGCGCGCAAGAGGGACACATGCCTGCTTTCTTCTTATAATTTGATATGTGTGTCAATTTCGAGGTTATTTGGGGTGCTTGTTACGAAAAAGCCATTCTTTTTGTAATCCAAGATGGCGGACGTCATTTTTGATCCTTAGAATTTGATATGGGTGTCAATTTCGAGGTTAATTGGGGTGCTTGTAACGAAAACCGCCATTCTTTTTGAAATCCAAGATGGCGGACGCCGTTTTTTTCTCTTAGAATTTGATATGGGTGTCAATTTCGAGGTTAATGGGGTGCTTGTTACGAAAAAGCTATTCTTTTTACGAAATCCTCTGAGAAAATGTCGAATTGAAGCATTTTGGAATTCATTTGGATTTATATTGCATTTGTCTGCGACGAAATGTCGAAAATTTTAAGTAATTACGCAAAGGTTGAAACGATGAAAACATTTAATAAAACTTGTTTGATATTTAAATGTAAGTAACGGACCAATTTAATACCTTGTACCAACCTACACGAATTCGAGATCATTCATTTCAACATGATACTGTGATACATAGGTACATGGACATATATAAACGTATTGTACGAATCCATAATTGCATCATAGCATTTTACTCAGTGTTCGTTGAAAGTATGTTTTTTGAGCCAACGCTTGCTCTTGAATCTAAGAGTCTAAGAATACATGTATGAATGCCTTATGCGAATAGTAATATGCCAGTTTTGTATCTCCTTTACGTTATGAATGTCGCTTCGGTTGATTTATTGTTTTTTCAGGACGAGATATCGACGTTATTACCAAAAATAACAAGGACATTTCGTCAATTTTAAACCAAGTCAGTATTCATAGACGATCTGCTCCTCTGAATGATGTTCACAAACCACTCCGCATGCGAGTACATGCGTGCACCGTAATGCTATGTTGTTTTGCGTTTGTCTCAGAATAGGCTGGTGACCAGGTGGCCCACGCGATCCAGTTTAGGCTGTGGGAAAGAGAAGGCTCTAGACGAATTGTATAGCTCTGTCTCTTTCTCACAGCCTAAATTGGATCGCGTTAAGAACTCGTGGTAAGGCTCATAAAGAACGTAATTTTTTCATGATCTGCCGGTAGACTCGGACTTTAGCTTACTCAGGCAAACTAGGCTAATAATATTTATTAAACTAGGGTGCGTTACACACTTAGGTACTAACTGCATCTTTCATCTTAATGAAAATTAGGTACGCTTACTGTATTTATACCTACGTATAGCGATGTTACCTCTTTAAACCTACCTTATAATGGTATAAAAACCTAGTCTTACCGTGGGGTATCGTTATTACCCAGTTACTGGGTTGTGGAGGTCCGACAGGTTTGAGTCGCTCCATGATATAAGGTATTATTTATGTACAGACATTCTACAAAAACGGCACTGTGTTTCAATCGACTCGACTGCAGACGAAAACATTAGACCTACTGATATCCAGCTGAATCTGGTTTGACTGGAAGCCGACTACCCAATATAGTTGGGAAAAGGCTAGGCAGATGTACCTATTTAGATTTTTTTTAATAGTAGTTCAATTTTATAATTATAAACTCTTATAGGTATACGTCTAAATATTATGCATTTTTTAGTTTTTCATTCAACTTCTTAATAATACATGCAGTAGGTAAATGAACTGGGTTAAAATCAAGAATTATTGTTTTTTCATTTGTTAATTGGGGTGCTTGTATTAATATTTGCGCCAATTAAAGCAAAGTAAGTGGTTTTAATATTGTTTTCATTATAATTCTGCCATCCATGTTACATCTGCAAATAAATAATATAAATTTCATAAATATTCTTTACTTGTGACAACCCTGGCCGATGCACGTCCGTTGGTCCCGGCTGTCAGAACTGTCTTAGACGATGACCTCGGCTATTTTACCCGAGATCAAAGGCGTCGTCCTAGCTGTATGATTTCTATACTGTGGTATTACCTAGATAATATTTCTGTCTGCGTAGCCCACTCTATTTAGTTTGTGGCTTTAACTTAGTTTACTGGACCCGTTCATTTAACACTTAATTTATTCCAATAGGTATTTATTTTACAACTTTGTTCTATTAATTATATACCTTATTAGTTTATTACTGGCACTTTAGAATCACGTTAATACTAACGTCAAGCTGACAAATAATTTGTAGAAGTAACTGACGTTGAAGCACTCATTAAAAATGTTGAAACTAAAACGTTTAAGTTTTGGAAATGTTGCAAGACAAGCTCGGCAGTTCACCCTCCAAGCCCCACTATTTGGAGCAAGGTGGTACCCTGACGAAACGTATTTGAAGCAGTTTGCCGGCTCAGTGATGTACCCCACGCCGGAGACAAACAAATATTACAGAATAATCTATCATTCAAAATTATTCCCGGTTGAACGCAGGCTTCAAAACATGTTTATTAATTTCGGGCCTCAACATCCTGCTGCTCACGGTGTTCTTCGTTTAATTCTGGAATTAGATGGTGAGACCGTTGTCAGAGCTGACCCTCACGTAGGTTTCCTGCACAGAGCCACTGAGAAACTGATGGAAGCCAAGCATTACAATCAGAGTTTACCTTTCATGGATCGTCTGGATTACGTGTCCACGTTGGCGAACGAGCAAGCCTTCTGTATTGCTGTTGAGAAGCTTCTTAACATTGAAGTACCACCGAGGGCTAAGGCCATTCGAATCCTATGCGCCGAATTATGCCGTATAGCAAATCATATGTTAAATGTCTCAGGTACGATACTCGATGCTGGTGGTATAACACCTTTCTTTTGGATGTGTGAGGAACGAGAAAAACTTTATGAAATGTTTGAGAGGCTTTGTGGTGCTAGAGTACACTGCTGCTATCTTCGTCCCGGCGGGGTATCCCAAGATCTTCCCATTGGTTATCTTGATGACGTTTATGAATTTTGTAGTAAGTTGGAAGTTCGTTTTGATGAAACTGATGATCTTGCAACCGGAAACCGTCTGTTCTATGCTAGGACTGCAGGTCTTGGTATCGTGTCAGCGCACGATGCTATGTCACTTGGTTTTACTGGGCCGATGATACGCGGCTCTGGAGTCAAATGGGATATAAGGATAAACGCACCGTATGATGGGTATGATTTATACGATTTTGATGGCGTTGTTGGAACATTCGGTGATATGTATGACCGATACTTATTACGTTACGAAGAAATGCGTCAATCTTTACGAATTATTAATCAAGTTATTGACACGATGCCTGAAGGAGAATTTAGAACAGACGACTCCAAAGTGTGTATGCCCTCAAGGAGGGAAATGAAAACTTCAATGGAGTCTTTAATACATCATTTTAAATTATGCAGTGAGGGTTATCCCGTGCCACCTGGATTTACGTATACGTCTACGGAGGCACCAAAAGGCGAAATGGGCGTCTACATGGTGGCTGACGGTTCATCTATTCCGTATCGGGTTCACTTGCGTCCGTGTTCATTTAATCATATACTGGGTTTGTCTGTTATGGGTCCGCAGTTAATGCTTGCTGATATTACCATGCTTATTGCGTCAATTGACGTTGTTTTTGGAGACGTCGATCGTTAATATAAACTAACGATCGAGCGTCTACACGTCTCGATAATGTGTTTTCTGCAGAGTATGTTTTTAAATAGGTATGTTTTAATATTATACATCTGATCATAAATTATATGGTTATTATTTTAAAGATTGCTACTTATTAGTTCCACCGGATGTGCGGCAGCTAAGCTAATACATTTTATAAAACGTAAGTAGGTACTTAGTCCCCAAAAGTTATTGCATGTAGGTATGTGATTTTCTCAAAAACTTCTGAGCATATTTTTGTAAATATTTACCTAAACCTTCCTCAGAAATGGTACTATGTTCTGAGGAAGGTTTAGGTAAATAGCAGTTCTAAGTAAAATTTAACCATTGCTGTGTAAGAGATTGCGGATCCTTAATAGTTTCTTTATAATAAACTATAATATTTGTGTTGTAACCAAATAACAGAACATAGAAATCTTGCAGTGGGATCTCGGTCTAATAGCCACCTTTAGGGTATCGCCATACTTGGCGGAAATTCTGTCATTCCATAATTCCGAAAGTGTGGCGAGGTCCTTACTCTCGTAGCCTGTAGGTGATGCGACACGACCAGAGACAGATCCGGCGCAGGATATCAACGGTAGGTCTACCTAACGTGCTTTCCGAAGCATGGAGATCACAGCACCAAAGACAGCACTTGTCTAGCAGGACTGGTCATGGTGTCCCCATCCGAGGTTGTCGACAACTTCACTACAGATGGCAACTAGGACTTTTCATACTGACATTCTGTCTGGTCTGGGGTTTAAAAAAAAATGACTAGCTTTGATCACATATCACAACATCAATGATGACACGTTCTAACAAATAAGCCTTTAACTGATGAACCTATATTTGATACAGAGTGGTCAATTTCATACATTTATTACACAGTTAGCCCTGTGATGGCTGGCCCGAAGTGGCGCTCGAAATGAACAGAAAGATTTGCGAGAGGCCTTTGTCCTGCAATGATACATTGATCTCAATGATACATTGTAGGCTGGAAATTGGCATATAAGCCTAGTCCGAAAAATTACAAAAAAAGGGCCTGGAAAAAAATACGCAGACATCTCATAGATACAGAGCATGGTCTGATGATCATCTGCTTAAAATTGACAGTGATCTTTATAGCCCAGTCAGGAGGGATTTTTGCCCTACAAAAGGTTGTGTAGTTTTTATTTGTATTGCTGTATAATTATACTACTCCTAAAAAAATTACACGTCCCGTAATGAAAGTGATAAAATATGTATGTTTGTACACACGGCTACACATCAAGCTATGCAAAACAAGTATAAGCTGACCGTTCAATGATAATAATCTATAGCGAGTTCAAGACAAACTGGTTTTGTATAGCTTGATATTTGTGTAGCTGTGTGTACAGACGCAAGCACAACAACCTACGTACGTACTCATACACCCTTGCAATAATCCATATTTTAATAATTATGTCCATGTCTGATGCTTGATTAATTTTTTTGTGCATTCTATCATTCTTTCTACTGTTATCCATTCTCTCGTGATTCTCTTTATCTACTAGCTTATGGCATAAAGGCCTTGAAGCCATGCCAAAAATATTTCGATAGAAAAAAGTACGAGGGGACGTCAAACGTCAAATTGATCTGCCACTTCTGTCAAGTGTCAATTTCTGGCAGCTGGAAAACGAAAAAGTGCAAAATTCTTTGTCATGTCATTGTTTGTCATTATTGCATGAAAACACACAAACAAAAGTTGTTAATTATTTAAAAATAAAATAAAACACAAGTAAAAATGCTAAAATTTCAAATAGTGTCTTCAAGAACAGTGGAAGGACTTGAGAATGAAAAGAAATTCGTCGCGTACATGGTACAAGCAAGTCAGGCCACAGAATCCAGGGTGTTAGATCCAGATCCTGCAAATGTTGAGCGGAGGTACACCCACTTCCTAGATCTGTATAACGGATTAAGAAAGGAATGTCCGGGTCTGCTAAGCAGCATAGCATTTCCTAGAAAGGTAAACAAGTGTATATTATTAGTTCTTTGTTATTAATATGAGTCATTACCATAAATTGATGAAGTAGGCGTATTGTTTGATTTACTTAATGAATATCGCTTTAGTGAGTTAACATGTAACACATCGCTTTTCTTTTGGTAAGCTGGATCTAACTAGGGTCGATTCAATTAGCATCCGTTTCCATTACTCTTCAAGAGTTGCTAATATTGTGATGTCATTGTGTAATTTATGTAAATCATCGGTTATTTGAGAAGAGTTTTGTTTCACGTGATTTTTAGGTGTCATATTTATTTATTCTGTCAATTTGAGCAAAGCAGTGAATGTATACAATTTTTTTTCTTCAAATTTCTGCATCCTGTTTTTTAATAATGTTTGTATCATATTTGTGTTCTTTTCAACTTTAATTTCAGATAGTTGTGGGTAACTTTGATCCCAATTTGATATCCACACGATGTACTGCATTTGAGTCATTACTGGACTTGATAGCGGGTGACTCACGGCTGCGGGACTCCCCTGCTGCTATCACATTCTTCCAGGACATTGAGCTAAATGAAGCAAAACAACTGATTAACGAGGGAAAATTCGATCAAGCACTCTCAGTTTTGGAGACAAGCTTTAAATTATTAAATAAGGTGAGATAATTTAAAAACTTGCATGTGTGTATTTAATTGTATGAGAGTGAGTAATCTCCGGAAACAATGATCCAATTCTATATTTATATCTTTTTAGTAGGTAGGAAGTCCCATTATCCTTGAGTGCTAAAAGCTGTAAATTAAATTTAAATTGAACTAATATTATAAAGCTGAAGAGTTTGTTTTTTAAGGCGCTAATTTCAAGAACTACTGGTTCCAATTGGTAAACGCTTTCTGTGTCAAAGAAGGCTAGGCTATATGACATCTATGATCAATAGATGCCGAGCAGTGGGGGAACAGTTAATCATGTGTATTAGCAGAGTTTCCCTTATTTTTATAAGAGGTTATTATGCAAAGTGGTAGATTCAGGGAAAAACTCCACGCTTTCAAAGTCGCATTTAGAAGCTAGTGTGGTATAGTGATCAGATCAGTGCCTGTTTAGAAATTTAGGAGGAAATCATATTAATAATGTTTTTGCCATAGGCTAAGTGGAATGGGCCCATACGATTCTGTACCAATACAACAATATTTGTAGGGTGTGGCATAAATAGTAAGATAACCCTTTGACATATAATTATAAATGAGATAAGTCGGTAGGTTTACGTCAGTCTGTGATTGTGATTACAAATATATGACCTTGACATTGTCTGTAATAAGACAATCAATTTTAAGTTAATAAAAATGCACCAAATGCAAATTTCCATTTAAACAAAACACAATGTGAAGAATACATTACCAGGACCACTTACGAGTCCAAATGCGGAAAAGGGAGCCCCTAACAATAACAATAATACATTAGCAGTTTCAGTTTTAGCAGCCCCGTGATACATCATAGACAGCGGAACTTAGTATTAGAGCTTTTGGCACATTATGGAACCCTTAAAAGAGATCAAATAAATAATACCTAATCCTATTTACGTGTTATGCACCTCATTGTTAACAGTATTGTGGTCTAATGTTTGTTAATTATTGATGTTGTTATTAATTGTTGTTGTTATAGTTATTATCTTGACATTGAAGTTACAGCATCTTCTAAAGTTAAGGATAAAAATACTAATTTCCATATATATTTAATCTTTTTCCAGGTGTACACAGACAGATCACGCGTGGTACTCGGTGCACTATGCCGCATAGTGGCATGCGCGGGCGCAAGTGACGGCACGCTGGCCGGCCCTGTGGAGCGCTGGGCGCAACTCGCTCTCAAGCGATACGAGGCTGTTAGCGACTCCGATTTGCTGCTCATATATGTACCACTCTTACATACTTGCATTTCTATTTGGTATGTATTCTATTGATGTGCGGATGTGGCCATTTTTGTAAACTCATAAAATTAATATTATACAGGGTGATTGGCAAGTCGGTGCAAAAATATTCATGTTATACAAAATTAGTTCGTCACATCTATCTTTCTGCTCGTGAAGTGATGAAAATATCGCACAGTATAGAATTGTCCATGATATGGGCACAATACTACGGAATAGTTTATTGTCTTCGTAGCATAAATACAGCGCCGCGCAATACCTACGCAGTGGATAAAAGCATTTTAGCGGAAATAACACAGTATAGCGGCTTGTCTCATTCTTACGACGCTGTACACAGTATTAGTGTGTTCAAAATCGTCCAGAGTTACACGAATGTCCCATTAGACGGATTTTATGAAATTCATCCTATAAACCCCCTTAAAAATGGGTGGAAAGTAAGAAGAAAAAAAAATTACTAATCTCCCAATTTATTTGAAACTTTGAATGTAGAATCATGAATTTCCAAATTGATAAAACACGTGTTTCAAGATTTTCGGAAATTCCAACCCCAAAGGGGTAATTGAAAAACAGGGGAAAATACGAAATGTCTCATGATGAGTGCTAGTATATTAAAAACACGTGATATCAGCCTTTGTTTTTGTAAACAATGATACAAAACAATAAGGTTACTTGCTTATACGTAAATGAACTGATAACACTACAATAGAAATCATTGAACTGTTAAAGATACAATATTGAATGTGTACATACTGTGCTATTATATACCTAGTTAGTATTTCGCACCCTTCCTGTAAGAAAGCGGTAAGTGAATTCGGTCAACTTTACAGGAGGTAAAAAAAACGTGTTCAACATTGTAAAAAAAATCCCACGAAAACCTTGTAAATAGCAAAAGATGGCATTTTGCAGCGGCGATGTGATAGAGTTTCCGATTTTTCATTTTGCTATGTATACTGGGAGATATGGTTGAATTATACGGTTACTTAAATAATCCCCGAAACTGTTACAAAAGAAGCCGGTGTAAAAATGGATACTGCTTTGTTGCCATCTTTGGTGTACCGCATTGGCTGCGTTAAGTGTAGTTATTCCATTATTCATGCTCCAATTTTAGGCCAGTCCGAAAGTGTAAGTAACACTTACGTAGTTTTTACACGAAGAATTAAGTAAGTAAGTGAACTTGCAAGACTCGCCTTCGTAATAGTATCCAAGAACAAATGCCTATGTTTATTTACGTTTATAAAGTTATTTTAAGTCTTCGTGTTAGATATGGGTATGTGTTGTTTACGGCTTTATACCTAGGGAAAGTTTTAAAATAAAGAAATGTATGTATGTATACATCTTTATAAGAATGGAAAATTATTTTATTTTTTATCGTAAAAATACACATTTTTTGTGACAGTAGCCTTATTTTTGGCGCTAGCTTCATGAAAATTTGTGAGAAGGTGTATTCGATTACGGCCGATTTTTTGCATTAATAAAAAAAAATTGACGCAAGTCGAGTTACGCGTTTTTTCCAGGAATGGTGCGATTTGTCAGGTCTTTGTCTTCAAGTAGATTGCGCTTGTCGTAATAATACAACATTATTTTTTGTTTATGCGAAACCCGATACCTACACCTACACCTGTCCAATATTTATATGTAATGTAAAGAATGTATTGACAAAAATTTAAAACCGTATCATAAAATATCACAAAGTTATAAGCTTGTATATTACCTGGTTGTCCGTTCAAAACATGCTTATTTCGCGTACACCCGCGTAAACCGCGTCTCCTGTGTTATACACTCGTGAAAATAGTTTGGCATTAGGTACCTAACCGTACGGTGATTGTATTGTAATTAAATGCTTCCGCACAGTTGAGGGGTTATTAAAAATTTATAAAAATATAAAAAAAATTACATTGTGTAAAAATTAAAGGAATCGAATCAGTTACTGATTCTGAACAAACTATATTCAGGTTTCGCATAATGGGGAAGGCCGGTCAAAACTAAATTGTAGATGGCGCCACCATAGCTAGGTCCTAATCCGAGCAATGAGGTAGCACTATTTTGAAGTACCTTTAGGATTTGAACCAATGACGATGCTGGGAACTAGCTATGCTAGCGCCATTAGTTCCCTAGTTGCCATCCCCATTATACTAAAAATAATGTTGTAGGGATAACGAATTAAATGCATTTTCGTTTTTATTATCTTAACTTTAGCTATGTTTAAAATGCAGCTTATTTTATCTTTTATACTTCGAGAACTATCTAACTGGAGTTGTGGAATATTTTTATTAAATAACGATGGGATGATAGTTAAAGCTCATCATTGTTTTACCGGTGAGAAACCGTTAGCGGCACACGATTTTTCACTTAATACAAATAAAAATTATTACAGGGAGACACTGGGCAGAGACAAGACGAAGTTAGTTGAAGAGTTGAACGATCTACGTAAGCGTGGGATGAAAGTGGACTCCGTGCCAAGCCTCATGGAAGCTGTGGACGAACTGACCACAGTCTAATAAGTTACATCATCGTGATGACCGATTTCTTGACTACTGTTGTAAGTTGCAAAGATTTTTAAACTAAATTGAGGATATTTTAATCATTTTGGGAATGCTCTGTTACACTTGTGAATATTCAAGGGTGTTTGGTGCCGTTGGAAGGAAGCATTAAAATTTTTATTTACCGTGTATGAAAACAGATGGCGCTGTCGGTATGCTCTGTAATTCCACCTTCGTAGTAACGGTCAGTTCACACCGAGACGCCACGCGCCGCGACAAGTGTGTATCTTATTGTGTAGTAAATAAAGTTCGATTTTGAGTTGCTATTAAAATGCAGTCACGCTGCGTTGCGAAAGGTGTATCTTTTCGTGTAGGAAATAGAGTTAGATTTTGAGTAGCTCTATTGAAATGTGCTCTCAGCCAGCGTGACGTCTCGGTTTGAGCTGGCCCTTAAAATAGTGAATATTCAAGGGTGTCTGGTGCCATTGGAAGAAAGCGTCCAACATTCTTATTTAACGAGTATGAAAAGAGATGGCGCTGTCGGTATGTCCTGTAACTCCACCTTCGTCGTAATTGTAAAATTATCTAAGAACTATCTAGCTACCAAGAAGTCCCGATATCTTTAAATAATGTTGGAAGGATCACTTTCAATACAGATGTGAATAACTTCTGAAAGTGTAGATCATATTGCACCACATGGGCGTATTTGCAGTGCTACGAAGATTTTAACTACGAACGATAAACATTTTAAGTCAGTAGATTCATTTCGGGTGTAGTTCACGCTTAATCCAACAGATGGCATCATTCACAAAATAGTCGTATTCTAAGGGCATTAGAAAATTATATTATTTAAAAGTATCTGTGTTACCACTTATAAGTACCTTTATGGGGATAGCGAACTATTTTACTAATCTATCTGTTTGCAAATTTGCTTTATGTAGAATCTCACTTCCCAGAATCTCACTTCCCAGAATTTGATCATTATTATTAGGGAGACTATCGAATGGTATAGCTGGTACCTAATAATACAGGGTGTGATTTTTTCCAAAATCTACTAGATATATTCCTCGCCAGGATAATTGATTTTTCTAAATTCTAACCAGGGCCCAAAACTGGGTTTGCTAACAGTTTGCTATTTCTGATATGTATAGGTACTAAGTATCTTTTTTCTCGTTTTGTTTACTTCTAGAGATTTTTGTATATTTGTTTTATGTTTAATGTATTCGCGTAAACTACATGTATTGGCTTGTATCTCATTAGATTGTAAGTAAAGAAGATTTGTTTAAATCATTTATTTATATAAATAACATAGGTCAACATTTTATTGGCAACACACCTTACGCCGGCAAAGAGATTTAAAAGAACTTATAGAGCGGGCATTGGAAAAATTGTCGTACAAAATTGTTGATGCCGTGCGTCAGTAGCACTATCTAAGCGTTGCATACAAACGCGACTATTGGACTGAGAGACTTTTTACCTATTGGTAAAAAATTTTGGATCACAAATTTCTTCGTGATGTCCCGTCTACTGCTCGTATATAGTTTAATGTCTTTGCGCACCGGCAATTTTTTTGCCATTACACAAAAGCTAAAATTATCTAAATTATTTAGATTTTTTTTTTCATCTTTGGCCCGTGTTATTAATATAGTAATTTGCATAGATATAGTTATGAAAAACTATTCGTTTTGGAGAGAAACAATTGGATTGTGCCTCATCATTTCTGATTAGTTCCAAAATACGATTTTCTTCATTATATTAGAAGAAAAAAATAGAATTTTATAAAATCAATTTTTCTATTTACACAAGATATACTTGTGGCTTGATGCATGTTCTCTCTCTCGACTAACAGTATGCTGGTCAATTTCACAAAAAAAAAAAAAAATAGAGCACGAATCGATTTTAATCGTTTTTCAAATAATGCTCCAACTATCCGAAATAATAGTTTTTTATTATATGTAAGCTTTAATTTATGTAAAATGATATTAGTCTAGTCGTATTTACAAAATATAACGATCTTTTATGAAATAGCTTTAGTACAGCACTGTAATTATTTAAAAGTCAATTACATTATTATAGCAATTAATAAACATTTTGATAATAGTGCATGGCCTGTTTATCTACTCAACATTGAATATTATTATTTTAAGATATGGCTTCCGTTTTAGTAAATAGTGCAATATAAAAATAAGCATAATATTAAAGGCCACAACATAGAAATTTAAAAAAAATATATCCATCAGCAGAGGTTTAAAATTCGAATTATAGCTATTTTTCTTTTTTTTTATATAAATCTTTAATATATTATGAATATCTAATCAACTGTTTTATAAGCAACTAAACGTTTTCTATGATATTATTGTTTATAATAATGCTACTATTAAGATGACTGATATTTTATACATTTGTAGCCATCGTAGTCAATAATAAAAATTATATGTATACTTATATACATCTGATTGTGGTTTTTATTTATAAAATACCTTCCAGTTCATACGAAGAACGATTCCTCTCTGTCGTGAAAAGAGTATTCCTGACATCATCATCTTTTGATTACATCAACACGGATACCGAGGTTGGTGCCGTATAGCTACAGAATAATAAACTCTTCATCCATTTCAAGATCACTAGAATAAACAGATTAAATGGCAAAATATATCACGACAGACAAATAATAATATTGGAAAGAGAGATAATACTAGAGATAGTACTAATATTATAAGGCTGAAAAGTCTCAGTCAGTTTACGTCTTAAATACTGAAAACTCGCGCTAAGGGTTCTTTAGTCGTGCTAAAATTCGGAAACTGCTCTACCGATTTCTGTGTTGATAAGTGGCCAGGCAAGGTTATACCTACATGCAAAAAAATATAATTATTCTCGTGTGAAACCAAGGCAGTTCACTAGTATCCTAATATCATACGTCCATTTAGTTACCATTTTTTGTCATAGGTACTTACGTGATGCCGCTCTGTAATAAAACGCTGATCAATTTAGTAAATTGATTGGGGATTCACCAAAACAATTTGCCCTTCATAAAGGTAAATTAATTTGGTTCAATTATTTGATGTGAGGGCCCCTAACTGCGGTTGAGTGGTTCCTTCATTACTGGTACTTAGGTACATGAACTGATGCCTTCAATCAAGCACTTGGCTAATGTTCTCGTGGCATACGGTCAATTACTGAGTCATATTGTTGAAAGGTCAGTCAAGTATTATTCATAAAATAACATTAATCGGTTACAAACTAAGCACAGTTTGCACATATTTTGTGACTTTATGGTACATAAACCGTAAGTACTAATCCATCCAGTTATTTTTCTTCGAAATACCTTTGCCTGAAGTAGGTATGTCTTAGCTTGGAACATAGAAATTTGTTTTAGAGCTAATATCCGACTATTTGCGTTATATTATTAGAAACTGGGTGCTACTTGACGAATTTTCCTACATAGTCGTTGGATCTCCATTGACTCTTTTTCCTCATTTTGTAAGTGCATAAGGTAAGTATTCTCACTAATTGTTACCTATTAGGTAATTGTTATTCGATATTGTAGGTACATTACATTTTAATATCTGGTTGACCGAGCTTCGGTTTCGGTTTTTTAAATGTCTATATCTTGGGAACCGAGCTTTCCTCGAACCTGGGACCTTGATAAATCGATTTCTTGAGCCGAAAAACCCCTGATCTGTAACTTTCATGAAAATCCTTGGAGCCGTTTCCGAGATCCTGATTATACCTAGTCTTGCCATAAATATTGTCACAAAGAAAAATTAAAATTTTGTTTTGTAAATAATATTTATTACTTTTACAGTGTGTTAGTTTAATACATAAATATCAAACAATTTATAATATAAAAAGCTTATTCGAAGTGGTCTCCATTGGCTGCAATACAGTCCTTCAAACGTCGAGGCCAGTTATCAATAGAAGCACGCACTCTTTCCATGGGAACACTCTTCACTGCCAATCGTATGGATTGTTTTAGGGATTCAAATTATCATGGCGTTTAGAGCAAGCCGTACTCTCTAAAACTGACCATAAATCATAATCCAGCGGATTAAGATCGGGACTAGACGACGGCCAGTCTTCAGCTCTGATGCAGTCAGAAACGTTCGCTTCCAACCAAGACTGCGTGGACCGAGCTTTATGACCCGGCGCTGAGTCTTGTTGGAAGGACCATACTTGGTTATTGAACATGGTGTTGTGAAGGGGCTTAACTACCTTTTCAAGAATGGTATCTTGATACACTTGTATTAAGTAAATAATGTTTTGATACATTTTTCACAAAAATATGGCTCAGTCACTCCTTTCACTCCTTCATAGCTGACACCCCACCAAACCATCACTGAAGACGGATAATGCCCACGTTGCACTCTGCTGACTAATTGGGAAGCTTTCTTAGAGGTTTGAGCATAAATACGGTCATTTTGTTTGTTAAAACATTGCTCAATTGTAAAGATTTTCTCATCTGTAAACAAAATTTTTCTGTGTCCTCCTTTTGCGTACCGCTACAGTAGTTGTTTTGATTTTACCACCCTTTTCTTTTTAAATTATCGGTAAAAAAATGACCAATACGTCTCTTATAGGCTGCAAGTCCTAAGTCATCTTTTAAAATAAGTGACATGGTTCTGGGTGCTATCTTCAACTCCCGAGATAAAATCTTTTGCTTTCAGACAGGATTTCTTCGAATTTTTTCTTTTACTGCTTTGACCACCTTTTTCATACGAATACTACGTGGACGGCCAGATCTTTTTCTGTCACAAACAGAGGACATCTCATTGTACCTATTAATGGCCCGGTATACAAACGTTAATACCAAGCGTATGGAGAGTTTTAAATATTGACTTCAGCTCCATACCAACTTTGTGCAATACAATCACAGCGATTCGGTTATCTTTATTACACCACTCCATTTTAATATCGCAAAATATTGTAAAATGTATTGGCGCCAAAATTAGAAAACCCAATGAGCAATCATATAAAAATGACAGATTCCAAATTCAAACGTAATATCTTTCTCATTTTTCATTGTAACAGTATTTATGGCCAGACTGTGTATATAAATATAAAAGAATTGCTCGTTTAAAGATATTAGATAGATTTAGCAAAGTTCAAAATTAGGTAGGTACACAGGTAGGTACTCATTTCACACAATTGCTGTCAAAAATGCTGGTAGGGTAACCGGTAATATCCTAGGTATGAGCATCAGTGTTGACTGGAGCGAGGTTCCGGCACGCGAGGCCGCAGCCAACCCTCGAATGTCTCAAATCACCTAATTGATTCGCGTGGCGTGTCTCCTTAGACACGGCAAGTCGGCGGGCGGCACTGCCGCTCGACCGCCCTCGGGGACTTGTTTGCGATCCCGTCAGCCCCGAGCTTGTTAATTCCTCGAGGAAGTTTCTTGTGGCACGCGATAGGGCATCCTGATTTGTCCATGTAGGCTTCTATGAAAGAAAAAAAGGAAAAATAAACTCGATGTTTGATTGTGGATAGGGTGAAAGGAGTAACGTACCTGTACCTATGAGGAAAAAAACCGGCCAAGTGCGTGTCGGGCCACGCACAGTGTAGGGTTCCGTAGTTGCCCATCAAAATACGTATGCGAACTAACTAAACTGATTCGCTGAATTTAATTTTAAAAAGAAGAATTTTCAAAACCTGTCCAGGAGTGTTTGAGAAATCGGGGAAAATACATAAGAAAAAGATTACAACGAATTTAGAACCTCCTCCTTTTTTTGAATTTAGTTAAAAATAGTTGACGATAAAAACCTACCTATCCCCAAAAAACATACCTATAAAAGCTGTAAAATTAAAGTTGACAAACTTACATTTGCAGTTGTCTCCGATACATTTTGTTTAAGAAAATATGATATCAAGTACATTTTATAAGTTGGTCGACTATTACTCGTAAAGTTGTAAAGCCTACTTAATCATGATAATTTTCTTTTAAACTTCGTTATATGTACTACTATTGTGAATTTTTTCACACCCCCAAACATAACCGTTTAGCTGGTAGAGGGGGGGGACACTCGAATCGAGCAAAATTTAGCACTTTAAAGCTTAATATTTCACAAACGAATTTTTTTATCAAAAAATTGTTAATGGAAACTAACATTATTTTTTAAAGGCCTATTTAATGATACCCCACACTAAGGGGTACGCGAGAAAAAAAAAATCCTCACTTTACGTGTAAGTACTGGAGGTACCCTAAAAAAAAATATTTTACAAGATTTTATTTTACCACTTTTTAGGCACAACAAATCCGTATATTTACACCAAATTACAGCTCTCTAGTACTGTGCGTCTCTGAGCTAAACTGCGGACAGACGGACGGACGGACGGACGGACGGACGGACGGACGGACGGACGGACGGACGGACGGACGGACGGACATGGCGAAACTATAAGGGTTCCTTGTTGACTACGGAACCCTAAAAATTGAGGGTTTGTGTTTAAAATGTGCGGGAGGCATATTATAGGTGTAAGGGGGAGGCTATGTTCAGCAATGGACGTCCTACGGCTGATAAGAATTATGATGATCAGGGAGGATGATGATTGTATTTATAAATTGTTTAGAATTTGTGTATGCTTCGCGATTGCAAAGTGTACCGGTGGAAATTTCTCATATTTATGTATGCTGGTTGAAAAGTGTTTTTGTCTTTATGATATTTCTTATAAGTTATCCTATTGTTTTATTTCTTATTTGTAGTTTTTAATTATTTTTTTTGTAGTTGTTTTTTTATATTTTGTGCTCCCGAGGCGTGTGCTAATAAAGATTTTCAAGAAGTCTATAACAACACCGCCAAGCCATCCAAATAAAATGATTACTTTTTTGGCTTTATTATTCATTTAAATCTCAGATAATATCATGTCTCTTCGGTTTTCGTTCGTCCTTTTTGCGTACCCCTCTTAGGAAGTAGGAAAGAAAGTCTTTTCCTCGCCTGTTTCACGTTTGTGATACCATTGATAAAAATGGAGTATAACAGGATTTGCGCAGCAACCGGAATTAGAGTCCACGCCACATGAAGTGCAAATTGACGTGGCGCTACGCGATAGTGTCTCTGAGAAATGTAGTAAGTGGATACCACGACTTTTCCGCAGCACTTACTTATGTCGTGGCGTCGGACTGAGGCCTCTTATGTAAAACTTAATTCATTCATAATTTTTTTTTCTTCAATTAATTATTAATATTCATTTATTATTTTCTTTCTTTCCTCAAAAATCATCATTAATTATTTTCCTTTAGGAACTTATTGTTATGCGTTAGTGAAACGTCTGAAGTAGGTAAAGGTGGCACATAACTGCCGCAATATCCGGCAGGAAAGTTGGTTTCAGCGTTAATATAAAAGAGATCTATTCATCTGGAAAGCTGGTTTTTCATTACAGGTCTGTATAAGGAAGCAATAGATAGGTAAGGAAGTCCTTTAAGAAGCAACTTTGTTTTAAGCGCGCCTGGTAACCGCCATAAATCAGCCGTTCAGAATTTACGAGGGCCCTCCGCAAATCGGTTTATATTTTCGATAAATAAAATTGGCGCGGGTTTTGCGAGGTAAGCAGAGGCAGTTAGGAGCGCGTCGCCGCCCGGTGCCGCCAGCTGCCGCGTGCACATAAACCCGACTACCCTCGCGTTTTCTTGCTGACAATTTTTTCCTGCTCCGGTCATTACGCAGCTGGGCCCCGAGACAAAACGGCGAATCGTTTAAGCCCTCTCCGGAGACCGTCCAATTTTATTGTGTGTACCTAGTCGAAATTGATATGCCGCGCGAGCGTCGACGGCTCGCTCCATATGACGGACACAGGTTCCGCAAGGGACCATTTGCTGCCTCGCGAATTTTGGGCACTAAACCTTACAAATGGCGATCGCTTCTTTGATGTTTTGTCGTAACGTGAAAAAGATGTTTGTATCAATAATGTTTTCTGAATATTGGGAATAAAATGGATAATTCACGTGAATTTATTATTGGGACCGTGAGGTCAAGGATGGTGGCATTAGAATTCTTAGCCATAGGTATCGAAATGTAGTAATTTATAATTTGAATGCTGTTTCATCTCGTAATATCGGTTGGAAGACAACCACTGCTGAAGATGAGCCTCTCCCAAGTATATCTATCAGTTCATTTATGTCAATCGTCAAAGGCTTCTTGCATCCATCACCTTCATCATCAGACGATCATCGCTATCGTTGTTATCAATACTCATTAAATTATGGCAAGAATCTACTTCTTTCTTTTTCTAATACAAATACTTAATCTGTGGAAATGCAGAAAATCTGTCAGTCATTTGTGATCATTTTTGGCTTGTCATTCAAAATCTAAGTTCAGAATGTCGTTTTCATAAATCTCCGTTCAATAGTTGTAAAAAGTGATGGCTGATAAGGAATGGGATATAACAGTGATACTGGGTCTGCTGGTGGTATTCGCGCTGCCGGTTACTTTGCTGGTACCAGGGTTCTCGGTGTGGGACGTGATTCCTAAGGTTCGGGTCTCACGCCTGCACCTCTTCAGCCAAGATCTCACCTGGCCACAGTTGAACGCTGCCCTCATCTCACTGCTAACGCTGTTCTTCTGCTTGTACCTTGAAATTCGGAAACGAAAGTAAGTACGTTCTATTTAGATCTTTTTAGCTTGAATTGTATAAAGTTTTTGTTGATATTGCTCAAAATGTTTGAAGTAATCTGTTACACAATTATCTGGCAATTTGCGTCATTTCTAAAACTGTCGAGAAGAAAAATGTGACGAAATGTTCTTTCGTCGTAGTGACGTCGATGATTTTTGTGGACAGAATGAAAGCAGACTGATATGGTTTTTGTACTACTAAAGTTATTTTAAAAACCACCCTACTCTTGGAATTTGCTAGTTAAACCTAGTTCTAGATAAATATGCAAAATCTCTTTTTATACATTAACCCATTGACACTGCTGGATATAAGAAAGCCTCCATCCTAGGCTACTTTCACCCAGTTCCAGAGGACCAGTTCTACCTAACGTCTTGCTTTTCAGGTTAGACGACATGGTGGAAAAAGTGCTTACAGTGAGTCAAGCAACAGACGCTACCATGGAGGTGGAGAGGGACCGCCAGGCCAACGCTGTCCGCGTGTGTGTGGAGTTACTGGATGCCTCCGCCGAGCACTACGAGAACCTCGTGTTGCTTAGAGATGAGCTTAGGAAGCGAGAGAAGCTTAAAGAGCAGCATCCGCCTACAATTGTACCAAGCTCCCCATCATGTGAATAGTTTTAAAAGGGCCACATTGTAGATCCTTTTTATTGTTGCTATTATTGAAACTGATTTTGTGATCTTCACCAAATATATTCGTCCTGTCCGTCGCTATGTCAGAGCCTTTATTTACTCCTAGATTGTTGACACCATATACAGTAAAAGTTAGAGTTTAGGAATGAACACCACAACTTCTCCCCTAAGTTATTATATCGAGAAATAATTGGATAATGGTAATGTGTAAAAAATCTCAAATTCATACTCGCCGGAAACAAACACTACACTACTTGCAGGATAGGAGAAGGATGCCTTGACTCATATCAGAAACCACAATAACGATATTCTACACTTTTATTTGTGAACCTCTCACGTCCTCCACAAACTAGTTCTGTTCACAAACACTCAAAACGTAAAAGTAAACTAAAAAGTAAGTACCGATGACCGCTGTGAAAATAAGAGTTTTTATTCTACTGTCTCAGTGCTAGAAGTGTTCATTAAAGCAAGGCAACGTCCTGGGCTCTCGCGGGACGCTGCCGACGCGAAAAAACCAATCTGGAGCTAGCAATTATGGCAAATGACCTAATTAGACCCCACCGGTGCGCCAGGCCCTTCTCGCCACCGCAAGATTTTTCACCTCCCCCGTTGTTTGCGGTCGCCCGGAGAATTGGCTTTTAATATGTGTCGAGTTATTTTGTTTTCTGTGAATACCATGGAGTAACGGTGTGAGGTTTCGTAGATTATACGACTATGAAACACTAATTTGTTAAATTGTCAGGAGTTAGTAGTTTTAATCAAAGATTTTTTTGTCTATAACTCTCGAATTAGGCAGCTAGAATTATTGTCCTTTTTATATTTGAACCTTTGAACGAACTGTTGCTTCTCGCTAATTTTTCCATTGCTTTTAATATTAATTATTTTAATTTTATCTCACACTAATTAATTCTTGTTTATTTAGGTATTTCTATACAAATTAGTATTGGTATGTGCCTACATAAGTAGATACTGCGTTTAGGAAGATTTATTTTAAATTTGATCGTCTGTTCTTACAAGTCGCAATGTGTTTCGGTTTACGACACATGAAGTCAGCGTTACGACAGTTGTGGTCGTTAATCGCGACTAAATAAACTCAAACGTGGCATGTCTTCTCGCAACTTTGTCGCAATTCTCTAATAGCCAGCTTTGAGGAGAAATTAACAAAAGTTCTTGACGCGAATTAGTACCGCGTTTGGAATCCACATTTCAAAGAAGGGAACCGCAGACGAGTTGTACACAATTAAATAATTGTGACAAGTATCTTCTTTGATAAATGAGAAAATTCAGAAACTTACACATTTGTTGATATTCACATACACATATGATTTCGCCCGGGTGCTAGAATCCTTGCTCGGAGACATATTCGTCTGAGACGCGTCTCCGGTGCGGCGCGGTGTTAGCGGGCGTGAGCACGCCTTCCTCTATTTTCATTAGAAGGATCCGCCGGGAGCGGATCAGCCGCTCGCAAAAATAAATAAAACTGTTATTGAGATAAGCATCTGCGCGGCGAGGCTTTTCGCTAAGTCCCGCTGTGTCGCGCTGAGCAATGTACCGAGATATGTTCGGATTACGGCGCGCCGCAGCTCCGTGCGCTTTCCTTCATATCTACTGCTTTTCTTCAGTGTTTTGCAGCTGGAACCCATTTACAAAAATTATCTTCTGTATTTAGGTATTTAGAGGCATTATAAAGTTTGTAAGTTATTCATAAAAAGCGTTTAAAAAAGAAATGAGCTCGTACCGTAAAGTAAACTCTCGTAATGCTTCAGCCCTCATTAAGGGTACCGAAAATAAAAACAATTACAAAGATGCCGCGCGCTGTTCAAGAGCTCTTAAGTGGGACAACTGAAGACATAAAGTGGCAAAGTTGAGGGCGCGTGTGCGTGGAGACGTAGACGCACGGATTAGATGCACTCATGAAGAGAAGAGGCTGGCGGGCCGCGGCCAGCTTATTGTTGCGGCAAATTGGTCGCGCGGCGCACCTGCGGCGGCGCTGCGGTGCCCACCTGCCCACCCCCGGATTAATTTCTCATCACACCGCCCGTCTTCCCGGGAAATAATGAACACGACATCCTCCGAGAAAAATGCCACTGAGCCCAGAGATGTCGCTCCACTTGATTAATAAACTCTGTATAGCTGTAGCCTGTTGTGGCTTATATTTTTATGACCGTCCCCTGAAATTGGGGACAAATTGTAAAACGACTTTCAAAATATTTCTACTACAATGTTTTTATTAAGAATACATGAAAGAGATTACAAAACGTCTCGAATGGCTAACACTACGTAGCTACCCACTTAACAGTGTTCGCGACGCAGATGGCAATTTCACGGTTCACAACTTCTTGCCTTGTATCCCATATTGTTTTTTATAACTCTGACAAAGTATTTGTTATCTACATGTATGAGGCGCGACCCTAACAATGGAATTCGTTGTAGAAAAAAAAAAGCGAAACATTGTCGCGAAACACGATTGTGCAACGGTCTTTAATTAGGTAATTGGCGATAATTACTAAAATAGTACATAATTATATTAAAACTTACATCGTCGTCACATCATTTACATGGCACCGGCAGCTTTCAGTCGTTACGAACAATTTCGGCGACATTATATTACCGAAATTTGATTTTAAACGGCGACATTGTGACCACAAAGTCACGAACGCGTCATGCGATACTTTTGTCGCAGCCGCAAGATGGCCGGGAGCATCTGTCGGTTTGTCGCTCTTTCCCTGCAAATAACCGTTTTCTTGATACAATTACTCGAATGTTATTATTATTGTGGTGAACTACATTCATATAAAAACACTTCGTATAATTTCAAAATACCACCAAACAAACATCAACATGTTATTGAAATGTTAAAGTTGTATTTTTTTTTATTATAACTATTCTTTCTGTATGTATTATTCATCAGGTTGTATGTAGAAATGATACAACTGAAGGCGTCTTAAACAAAGTTGAATGCGTACCTAATATTGGGTTGATTCATAAAAGGTCTTCAAGTACCTACTCTACTGCTACGCCGTAGCTCCTGGCTACGCGGCACTTTAAGAGGAATTTCTTGAAGATTGTTTCTTCTTCTGTTGTGTTGGCACAATATTAACATATTGTAAGCTTATATGTGAGAAAGCTTATATGTGGCATGAAATATAATAAGATTTACTTTGTACTCTGTTATACTATGCTAAACTCTTATCGAGGTTAGCCGAACGGTTCATCATAGTGATCGCATTAAAAAAATTACATAGTGACAGAATATTGACAGAAACAAAAGTATTAACAAAACCTATTTATATAATAATGCAACGAATTATAATTATATTCAGGTACAATAGACAAATATGAAAACCAATGTGGAAGAAAAGTTGTAGAGTGGTGACATGGACCGGAAAACGCAGCGTAGACAGGCCTCCCACTAGATGGACTGACCCTAGGAGCCCTCACCGCGGGCATTTACCTGTAATGTAACGTTACAGATTCGAACATTTCATCAGTAAGTGAAGACAATCGAGCATCACAATGCGCACTTTGTATCAAATCTTTACTAAAGGGCTTCATACACAGCAGCTATGATGTAAAAATTTACATTATAGCACGATACATCTCATTACATCTTTCCATAGAAATCGTCAGGAGACCACACACTGCAGCTATAATGTATATTTTTACATCTTCGAATCTCTATGGAAAGATGTAATGAGATGTATCGTGCTATAATGTACATCTTTACATTATAGCTGCTGTGTGTGAAGCCCTTAAATGTACGCGAATGCTCGTCAGTCAGGGAGGTAGTATAATTGTAATGTAATGCTCAAAGTTGAATCTATAATGTTACATTACAGGTGAATGCTTCCGTGAGGGAGCGACTTTATGTTCAGCAGTGGACGTGGACTTCTGATACTGATGATTACGAGGAAACAAATATCCTATTTTCAAAATTTCCCCTTTTTTGTCAAACAACTTCAAAATACAAAAAAAAAACTCTTTTTAAGCTTTTCCAAATTATCAGGAAAATATTTTAATATATCTACCATTTTTAAAACACTGTAAAGGCGCGTTTCCATCAGGCAAACTTGCATAAAAATATGACGTCACATTGGTGTACAATAAGTTGTTTGAATTGAGAAAAAAACACAACATCCAGTTTAAATTACCTACTTGTAAATTGTATACAGGTTTGTTCAAGTTGCATAGAATTTGCAACTTGCATACAAGTAACTTGTAAAATGGAAACTGCTGGGACACAGACCTCCTCTCTGTGAAAGGGGGTGGGCCATAATCCACCACGCGGGCCCAGTGCGTATTGGTGGATGTCACATGTCTTCGAATTTTTGGTTCTAGGACATGCCGGTTTCCTCACGATGTTTTCCTTCACCGTTTTGACAGCAGTGGTGATGAAATAAATTACCCAAAGTAATGAACCTGCCTGGATTCGAACCCACGACCACAACTCGTAAGTCGGGGTCGATAACACTGGGCCACCATTGCTTAACCTTAACTTATTTCATTCAATATTGATCTTCTAAAGCCCACAATCGTTATCTAAAACATGTAATAAGTTCTATGACATTTATATGCACAAATCATTCAATTTGAATACCTAGTTGCTCCTTTTAAGACAGTGGACTGTATCTACATAAATTTAAATTGTCTTCTGTGGCTTCCCTGGAATTATTTATGTCACTATTTATTGTATTAACATAAATTGGACATGAGTTATTTTATTGGCCCGAATGCGTCGAGAATGCGTTGGACAAAGATTATGATTGTAATTCAGATTTGTCATAGCTCGTAAATGCAACGTTTGTCTATTTTATATAGCTATGATTGTAATGGTCCTTGATGTGTGCAGTATAAGTCGTGAGCTTTATGTGCGCATATAAAATTGTAGTAAATAGGAAGGTATCATATCTAAACTCTGAGGTCAAAGACTACATAATATGAATGTTTAGTTTAGTGTAGCAGGATTTCCTGAATGGTCTCGAAAGTCAGGAGAACTAGAAAATCTATCCTATTTAATTTATTAGAAATGCTATTCAGAGAGTAGACTGGTTTAACTTTTAGTTATAATTAGTTAGAACTATGTCAGCAATTTACGAATAATTTTAAAGTTATATCAAAATATGGAAAGTGCTGCAAATATAAACGTCGCTGTCGTGGAGAATACGTCAACGAATTTTATTTTATTTTTACGGCATTTAAAATCTTGTAATAATGTGTCTTTAATAGTGCTGTGCATATTACTAATACGACAAACACACGCATTTGTCATTTATAACTTGTAAATATAATTATTAATCAATGCTTAATGCCCTACTTTCACCTTATTTTTCAAAATTATCGTTTCCTGTTTTTGTACATATAATATTTTGAATTTTGAGCCTTGTCTGCTTAACGTCTTGGACTTCGGTGTTATGTTTCATTCGTCTGCTATTCATCATAGTCTTAACTCATTGCAAAAGGAATCTAAGAGAAAAATATTAAGGGTGGGGTTCACAAGTATCGTTGGCATACTTTAAATGGGTTTAAATAATTAAAAGGGTTTAATCACCCAATGTTTCCATTGCCATGGTGGGACTCGGGTGTCCTTTTTCTGAAATGGGCTATAATTTCCCACCGTACAGTGCGGATTGGTGGATGCTTTCTGTTTACCGGTTTCCTCACGAAGCTTTATAAAATGCAAATCAGGTTTTTTTTGGTTGCCCTTACTAGGATTTTCTCCTGTGTCGAGGGTGCGTTGACAAACATATAAACTCACATAAACAAACCCGGAACAACTCCTTGCAGATCATACAAATATTTTCAGCTGCTGCACCAACCATGCCGTCCTCTATATATGTGATACCACCCGAAACCGAAACTCACCTGCAAGTTGTGAATAAAAATCCTTTTCAATCATCGTTGTTAAATTCAAAATGTCATCAAAAATAACTACAATGATTATTAGGCCATGTATACAACAGCATGTTACATTTCGATGCGTATTAAATGCCACTGGCACTCGATCATTCCTGTCCAAATACAGAATATCGAGAGCATTCATATCCTCGCACGAAATCAGTGTAGTGGTGCGTTTTGTGGTCCAACTCCGCAGGGGTCCGGCATTCAGTACCATCCCTTACTTTAATTCAATAATCGCGTATGAGACAGAACACGAATCTACTGGCCATCGGCACATTGGACATTGGAGCCTCCTAACGATCGTGCGACAAACACATCATAGGTTTGGTCGATGGTTTATCTTTGACCATAGACTGTGGTATATTTTAGAGAGCTCAATCGTGTGCTTCGCATTGTACATTTCTTATTGTTGACTTCAAGAAGTCAAATGGACGAATAAATACTTATATTGCACATTATTATTACTCCTTCCTTTGTTGAACATCATGTAAATGATTTAGTATTTCGAAAAGGATTTCGTAGAGAATTGATTACGAAACATATCTAAAAGCACTTGGAAACTGTTTGGAAGTCAGCGTGAAGAATTTCCGAGTCAAAAAGTTTTATTAAATTAACAAGAAATTAACTGAAAAAAAATGGGGCCTACCTTCTTATCTTGGTTTTCATTATTAGGTATGTTGCAGATGATCGGTTAGCCAGCAAGTATACGTTAAGGCGTAACGTAAAGATTTAGCTACAATATCAACTAAAACCTTTGCTCTTTATCTTCTTGTACTCTCTGTTATCGCGTAGTTTGTAACAGTTCGGTTGTCAGTTTACTCTGTGAATAGTTTAGCGTAATGGGGTATTGTTAGAGCGGCTGGCGCCAGCACTGAGCGGCCAGTAACGTCTTTCAGTAACATTACTGTAATGTCCTCCCACTCGGCGACGCGCCCCGCTGGCCCGACAGCCCGACATTCATCGATACCACACCACACAGCTCCACTATCTACTTGACAATCATTAGGAACCATCTATGTTGCATTCCGCACATGTTTATCATCAATCAAGGTAGGACACTGCAACAAGATGAACTTTACGTTTGTTATTTAGAAGTCATTTAAATGTCCGTCTAATAAATAACACCAAATAACTTTAAATTAACCACAAATAATGAAAATGGACGTTAATCATATACAATATCTCTATGGGACAATACCATCATTTCATTTGATATGTTAACGATATAGCACCAACAATCTCACATTAAGCCTTTTCATCTGTCAAGTCTTAACAGCCATGGAATTGGGTTGTAATTTATGATTTTATCTCGGCGGGCACCCCGCATAGGGGCAGCGGTCAGTGTGGCCAGCGAAAAAACTTGCACCGGGGTAATAGAGGGATAATGGTCATCGGGTCTGGCCACCACGCCCGTCCTGTTGTGACTTGCCAAAATAGAGTCGTAATAATGAAAGATGGCCCGCGTAAGTTGCGCGTAATTTAGTGCGATCTGGTAACGAGCGCTGGGGGCCCCGGCCGTTTGTAGCTGTTTGTCCGGTGCGCGCCTCTCTTGTTGTATTAAGTGGTCGGGGGTGATTCAGTTTCACTTTTGTTGGTCACTTTATGTCCGTTTCGTATTTATTACCGACATCGGCAGTAGATAACGTTGCCACTGTTAATAATAGCGGCCACTCGATTATTGTGTGTTTCAAAGCGGCGGGATGATAAATGGGATACGTATATGAGTCGTCAAGGATCGAGGTCGCGTTAAGCCAGCAGTCGAGATTGATGCTGGTCGGCCGCCTGCGCCTGACAAATAGTTGGTCCAGCGGAGGCATCGCAGGGCGTCTTGCCATAAATAAGGATTACGCTCGTGACCACGCAGTCTTGTGGAGTGGACGCAGAACAGCCCCGTGACGGCTGCAGGCGCCGCACAAGACTCATGTCAAACGTCTCGTCGTCCGCATCGTTAGTTACTCAAGACACTTACTTGAGAAATCCTACAGCTCCATAATAAATTGTATCGCCTTAATTTACCAAGTCTTTTCGTCTTTGGCTTCTTCGAGTCGTGAATTTGCGTTACTTCGGCGCCTAAGTCCCAAATCACAAGTTAGAAGACGGGTATCAAGTTTGGCATGAGAAGCGCTAAGCCTCGACTGTTTCAGGCTCGGCGGCGATGTTTCAATCGTAAGTGCGCTGTGACTTAAGGGCTCACCCCTACTCCGGGATGCGTTGAAACGCGTCTAACCTTCATTTCATTTATACCGTTTTCACTGTCTTTACAACCCATTTCGGGTTTCATTCAAGCTCAAGATGTTACATTAATAATATTGTATTCATATTAATTGCGTTGTCTTTCGTATTGCTTATTTAAATAACTTATCGAAAATAAACTCTTCGATTGTTTCTGTTGTGCATCTGCTAAGTAGGTGGATTGTAAATTGATACGCTCGATAAAGCTAAATAGTCTGAGTTTGGAGAAAGGGCTTGAGTTAGCGATGATAATCTCCCTGATGGCTTGGGGTTGGGGTGAACATTGTCTCACTTACACACAATAGTTATATACTCATTTGAATGTCGTAACGAAACATGCTGGGTGTAACATAGATACCAATACAATATACAAAGCTCCATGAAGTAAGAAATTCATATACCTAAGTAATCTTTAAGTTACCACTACTTCTGTTACTATATTAGTGACAAGTACACAATTAATCTACGTAACGAGAAGACAAAGTAAAGTGTATTAAGTTTAAGTATATTACAGTAGATAACAGGAAGTCGTAACGTCTCATCTTACCTCGGACCGGGACGTGTGCACCCCATTTCATAATTAGGGGTCATAGTGTTATCTCGTGAAATCTCCAATTACATAGATGTGTATGGGCAGCGGGCGCGGGCGGACAAGGTCCAGCCTCCGAGGATTAGCCGATGGTTAGTCTTCTCACGTCGTGGCGAGCCGGGGTTTCAATTAGAGCGACCCGCCCGGCGCCGGCCCGCCCGCACAAATGACAATATTGGTTTATTATAGCCTCCCATGAATATGTAACGTAACTTTGTTATGAGTCAATATCGTAAACCTGTACGTACTAAACAAACGTTACAGATAAATGAAAATACCTCTTTATATGACGCAAACATGAAAAAGTTAACGGCGGAGGTCATAGACGGTCCGAGTTCGACCCACCTTTTACGAATGGTATTATTACACGTAACATTAGAGGGTTGTTGTGTTCTGTGTCTACATATTTTTTAACGTTTTAATCACGGATCTACATAATAATGTGGAACGGGACTTCCCGTCCATCCGACAACTTGATTGATGTGCCTTCCTAGATTTATACGCCCAAAAAGTAACACGCTACACGTCCGCAAAGCTTTTACCACACAAATATGGCATCCGTAATACCTTTGTTTTATTTTTAAATACGACCCTTTCATAATTAGCGTAATAAATTATAAAATGATAATAATGCGAGGGCCATCTTGTGAAACGCTTTAATACCGCGCGTCGGGGGGCGCCGCCGGCGACCGCATGTCAATCACTCTCCCGAATGTAGAACAATTCTTATTTCGAAAAAGAATAAAAAATGAGTATCACTTTTATTTTGTGTCCCACTTTGTCCAGCAGGGTCGCCGTGAGCTCGACAGAGACAACGTATGAAATCGGTCTTGTGGTAACATCTGTGCTTTATAATAGACGCTTACGTAGGCTTCTTTTCGGGGATCGGTGCGTGCCCGGTGGGATCGCTTTAACATGATTGATCTGTTTATTTTACATTTTAAAGGAGCATTTTTACGGTTGCTTGTCAACTTAATAACAAAGTGTTTTATTTCGAGATACGTTAAGTTCAGTTTTATTGATAGGTTTCTTTTAACATTATTCATTATTATTTATTTCTTGCGACGTTCTGAGATATTTCAAAGGTATTTTTTTGTCTATTCGTCATTGATTTGGTTGGTATTGGCATGTTGAGGGATAATGTTATGATGATGAATTACACTGACGTAAATGCGAAATGAATGAGCGCCACTTATGGATTGGAAGTGGTTCTTAAAATAGATGATTTTTTGTAAGAGTTATATGTGAAGTGTGTGCGGAGGCGCCAGGGGTTAAAGAGAGTGCTACTGTGTGTGGTTAGTTAACATTGAACAAAGTAAGAGGTCGGTGAATGTGTGGGCAGAGCTTTTAACGTCGCCGTCGGCGTCGGCGCGGGCGCATGTAGCCGCCGCTATCATACCAGACCGACAGGTGCCGATCTACTTATGTGTTTTGAGAACTACCAATGACTCTATTAAAGTGGTCTGCGTAACCGGGTTTTAAAATATAATGACTTGTAGAGAACAGGATCTATTAATGCTTCAATTACTTTCATTGGCGTTTAGATGTGTCCCTATAAAGTCGAAAGTGACATTAAGATGTTACTAAAAAACACTGAGAAAAATATAGAGCAGTTCTATACTAACTTTTCGTTGAGGTTTACTTCAACATGAAATCACCAACCGGAAGACGTCCACTCTTGAACAAAGGTCTGATTAGACTACAACGCTGAACGACAATCCGCCACTTGCATCCATCGGTTGCCCGCTCGGTTGCTCTCACTATGTCGTCGGTCCACCGAAATCACCAACTACAGAATTACTGAAAATACTTTTTCCTGATAGTTACAACCTTGGTTCGTCACGAAGACCCGAAGTAGTCAAAGTCACTCTTCACTAAATAAGTTATATTATTCACTATAGTATAAAAACAAAGTCGCTTTCCGCTGTCTGTCCCTATATAAGTAAGTATATATGTATGCTTAGATCTTTAAAACTACGCAACGGATTATGATGCGGTTTTTAAATAGATAGAGATATTCAAGAGGAAGGTTTATAATATGTATGCAACATGCATTTAGAGATTGCGCCAATGCGGATCCTGGGCCGGTCGCTATAGTGAGTGAATATAATTAAATAATTATCCATTAGGTACTTCTAGGCAAGCGTGCATCACTGTCTACCACATCTTCGCTTATCATCGTGCAAGATAGTGGTCAAACGTGAACCTGTCTCTTAATTATAAGAATACAAAAGAAAAAAAAAACTTAAGAACACACACAAACGTTATTTATTTAAAAAGCTCATCGACAAAATCAATTAGAAAAAACTTGGATGAACAAATTAATAGTGTTTGTATTGTGCGCGGCTCGTTAAAGAGGCAAAAAAACGTTGCGCCCGCGCAGACGCAGGCAAGCCGCCCGGCGCGGCTTATCGGAAGCAATTACACGTTGTTCACTTTATTAATTTCCATAACTACCCTCGCGACATCAAAGCGGGCCGCGATCGCGTGCGCCGCCCTCGCGCTGTCTCATGCGCCGGCGCAAGCGATGGAAAACTGCCGCGGTGTAAGTAAGGGTAAGGAAAAGTGTAACGGTAGAACTTCGAAAACCGCATCCTATTTTAACGTTTTATCTCTACATAATATGTGTAAAAAAATCTTAACACTTTTATATTCGTTTAGTTGATTACTGTTAGACATGGGCTTGGTTTTAATTTTAGTTAATTTATCTTCCTACTCCTGTTGAAAGACTCTTTCCACTCCGTGTGCTTGTTCTTCTCTTTAATTTGCGAGGAAGTCATGAAATAAAAACTGGAAATTGGTAATTAGTCCTGCAATGTTCACTTGTTCATAATCACCATCATCGTCTACCTGCCCTTATCCCACTTTACTTTTGGACGGCGCAACATGTTTTCTTCTTTCATCTTCCCCTATCAGACGCCAATGTCTTACAATTTGTCAGCATAACGAGAAAAATGTTTCAACGAATTAATATTAACGAAAGGATGTAATTTCGAAATTAGCGGTAATCATGAAAATTGGTTATAATATCACAATTTTGGAATTTATCATCGTTATATTTCTCGTGACTTGCGCCCGCGCCGGTGCTACTGTTTACCGCGCTGAAACCCTTGAAGACGTTTTAACAACGCTCTCGGCCTGGCACATACACTCTTTGATGTTTAGCGACACTTCAGATACTCTCTGCTCTTCAAAACACATTCATCCTTTGAAAATTTGTATGACGTAGATAAATACTGATTTACAAGAGACAGTCGGTACCTTTTTTATTCTACGTCCGATATGTAAAGTAAGTATCTTACATAAAAGACAGGCCAATCACAGGATACAATAAATCAGTATTCCAAAACAAACAAAATCTCCATACATCGCGAGAGGTGAACAGTAGAACAGAGGAGAGACTTATCTCGCTAAAACGATTCCCACATAAATAAAGCTCATCGGATATGAAACCGTATTTACATAAGAAAAATATAAAGAGGCCTAAACGATATGTCCATAAGGGCGTCGTATCGGGCGGGCCGGCACTCGGGACGCCGCTCACGTCCACGGGGAGCGCTGCGCCTTTAATAACAATACGAAATATCAGTTCGTTCCTCCGATCGCAAATCTACGTCAATAACATATCCAATAGTAGCGCTCAATTCATTTCGACATAATCTAATATAGCGGGGCACGTTTCCCGCCTAAATCTCCCGCCACATGTCGCCAAGATGGCCGACCGGGCGAAACGCGAAACTAAACAAAAAGGAGATCACGAATCGGTAATATCTTTCGAGTCCATAAAGTTAAACGTTTATTTGCAGCGATATTTTGTCCTTTTGTAGATATTGCTTTACTATGTAAGCGCTGGACGTGGGTCTCCTGCCGTTGAGATTTGTGGAAAATTGCCCAGAAAAAGTTAGTCAACCACTCGTGTCTACTTCGTTGTTACGTGAATAAACAAATTCAGTTAACATTTAAACAGATTTCGCAGTAATTTCAGCCAAATTGCTGCCAATTTTCTCTAAAGAGTTATTTTGAAACCGACTTGGTTTAGCTAATTGGGCCACTTTGTTGCGGTTTACGGAAACCTAGGATTAAGTCAAATGACTACATCAAAGTCCATTTAAATCATTAGCATTAAAAAGAGTAAATAGGTACGTATTTAAGTAGTTTAGGAAGGCTTTTTGGTTATTTTGGAGCAACTATGGATACTCGTACATTTGAACATAACACAATATTACCGTGACTGTATTACATTCTTCATTATTAAATTAAGAACAGTATGACTTGTCGTTATTAAGAACCGAATAGCCCATGTGATGTGACCCCATAGAGTATAATATAATTAATTATCATTTTCTTAATTTCATGAGCGTTTTCCGTGCAAGTGGAAGTGCAAGTGAAAGGTGTTGTGGTTATCATTATGTGATGTAGAACCATAAATTGGGTACCTAAGGGAAATGTAACTAAGGAGGGGATGGAATGCTAGAAATTCAAAAATAGAAGTTAGTATCTTTATAGATCATGACGAGGAAATAAAACGTGTTAAATGTAATTCCAGTATTTTATTATTTATTGAATAAAACAACTTAATAAGATAAATTATTACTTTGAAAAAAATAAACAAATAAATTTGTGGAACAATTCTGAAAAAAAAAACTGAAATTAAATAAAATCCGAATGCAAAAACAAATAAAGTCTCTAAATAAATTATTAAGAATAAACAACTTTCCTCACCCACAACGTAGGTATAAAGCAAGCATTAACGTAATTCGTCAGTACAAACAGTGGTTCAAAATGGCTGCAATTAAGCCGGCCTTTCTAATGCATTGATTGATCAATCATCGGACGACAATCGAAGGAAGTGCTGCTTTGTCTGCCGGCCGTATTGAGCGCGGACGTGCCAGCCGAATTGATGTGTAGACTGGACATGGTTTTCGAATGGTTTTATGCCTATTTTGTATGTAGG
>JAQSVV010000542.1:0-114568 GCA_036375495.1 Agrotis segetum | reverse complement strand
ATATTTTGAATTTTGAGCCTTGTCTGCTTAACGTCTTGGACTTCGGTGTTATGTTTCATTCGTCTGCTATTCATCATAGTCTTAACTCATTGCAAAAGGAATCTAAGAGAAAAATATTAAGGGTGGGGTTCACAAGTATCGTTGGCATACTTTAAATGGGTTTAAATAATTAAAAGGGTTTAATCACCCAATGTTTCCATTGCCATGGTGGGACTCGGGTGTCCTTTTTCTGAAATGGGCTATAATTTCCCACCGTACAGTGCGGATTGGTGGATGCTTTCTGTTTACCGGTTTCCTCACGAAGCTTATAAAATGCAAATCAGGTTTTTTTTGGTTGCCCTTACTAGGATTTTCTCCTGTGTCGAGGGTGCGTTGACAAACATATAAACTCACATAAACAAACCCGGAACAACTACTTGCACATCATACAAATATTTTCAGCCGCTGCACCAACCGTGCCGTTGTCGAAATATTTGATACCATCCGATATAAGTATTAACCGAAACTCACCTGGAAGTTGTGAAAAAAATCCTTTTCAATCATCGTTGTTAAATTCAGAATGTCATCAAAAATAACTACAATGATTATTAGGCCATGAATACAACAGCATGTTATATTTCGATGTGTATTTAATGCCACTGGCACTCGATCATTTCTGTCCAAATACAGAATATCGAGAGCATTCATATCCTCGCACGAAATCAGTGTAGTGGAGCGTTTTGTGGTCCAACTCCGCAGGGGTCCGGCATTCAGTACCATCCCTTACTTTAATTCAATAATCGCGTATGAGACAGAACACGAGTCTACTGGCCATCGGCACATTGGACATTGGAGCCTCCTAACGATCGTGCGACAAACACATCATAGGTTTGGTCGATGGTTTATCTTTGACCATAGAGTGTGGTATATTTAGAGAGCTCAATCGTGTGCTCCGCATTGTATATTTCATAATGTTGATTTCAAGAAGTCAGATGGACGAATAAATACTTATATTGGACATAATTATTACTCCTTCCTTTTGTTGAACATCATGTAAATGATTAAGTATTTCGAAAAGGATTTCGTAGAGAATTGATTACGAAAGTTATCTAAAAGCACTTGGAAACTATTTGGAAGTCAGCGTGAAGACTTTCCGAGTCAAAAAGTTTTATTAAATGAACATGAAATTAAATGAAAAAATGAGGCCTACTTTTTCAACTTGGTTTTCATTATTAGGTATGTTGCAGATGATCGGATAACCAGCAAGTATACGTTAAAGCGTAAAGTAAAGATTTAGCTACAATATCAACTAAAACCTTTGCCCTTTATCTTCTTGTACTCTCTGTTATCGCATAGAGTTTGTAACAGTTCGGTTGTCAGTTTACTCTGTGAATAGTTTAGCGTAATGGGGTATTGTTAGAGCGGCTGGCGCCAGCACTGAGCGGCCAGTAACGTCTTTCAGTAACATTACTGTAATGTCCTCCCACTCGGCGACGCGCCCCGCTGGCCCGACAGCCCGACATCCATCGATACCACACCACACAGCTCCACTATCTACTTGACAATCATTAGGAACCATCTATGTTGCATTCCGCACATGTTTATCATCAATCAAGGCAGGACACTGCACAAGATGAACTTTACTTTTGTTATTTAGAAGTCATTTAAATGTCCGTCTAATAAATAACACCAAATAACTTTAAATTAACCACAAATAATGAAAATGGACGTTAATCATATACAATATCTCTATGGGACAATACCATCATTTCATTTGATATGTTAACGATATAGCACCAACAATCTCACATTAAGCCTTTTCATCTGTCAAGTCTTAACAGCCATGGAATTGGGTTGTAATTTATGATTTTATCTCGGCGGGCACCCCGCATAGGGGCAGCGGTCAGTGTGGCCAGCGAAAAAACTTGCACCGGGGTAATAGAGGGATAATGGTCATCGGGTCCGGCCACCACGCCCGTCCTGTTGTGACTTGCCAAAATAGAGCCGTAATAATGAAAGATGGCCCGCGTAAGTTGCGCGTAATTTAGTGCGATCTGGTAACGAGCGCTGGGGGCCCCGGCCGTTTGTAGCTGTTTGTCCGGTGCGCGCCTCTCTTGTTGTATTAAGTGGTCGGGGGTGATTCAGTTTCACTTTTGTTGGTCACTTTATGTCCGTTTCGTATTTATTACCGACATCGGCAGTAGATAACGTTGCCACTGTTAATAATAGCGGCCACTCGATTATTGTGTGTTTCAAAGCGGCGGGATGATAAATGGGATACGTATATGAGTCGTCAAGGATCGAGGTCGCGTTAAGCCAGCAGTCGAGATTGATGCTGGTCGGCCGCCTGCGCCTGACAAATAGTTGGTCCAGCGGAGGCATCGCAGGGCGTCTTGCCATAAATAAGGATTACGCTCGTGACCACGCAGTCTTGTGGAGTGGACGCAGAACAGCCCCGTGACGGCTGCAGGCGCCGCACAAGACTCATGTCAAACGTCTCGTCGTCCGCATCGTTAGTTACTCAAGACACTTACTTGAGAAATCCTACAGCTCCATAATAAATTGTATCGCCTTAATTTACTAAGTCTTTTCGTCTTTGGCTTCTTCGAGTCGTGAATTTGCGTTACTTCGGCGCCTAAGTCCCAAATCACAAGTTAGAAGACGGGTATCAAGTTTGGCATGAGAAGCGCTAAGCCTCGACTGTTTCAGGCTCGGCGGCGATGTTTCAATCGTAAGTGCGCTGTGGCTTAAGGGCTCACCCCTACTCCGGGATGCGTTGAAACGCGTCTAACCTTCATTTCATTTATACCGTTTTCACTGTCTTTACAACCCATTTCGGGTTTCAAGCTCAAGATGTTACATTAATAATATTGTATTCATATTAACTGCGTTGTCTTTCGTATTGCTTATTTAAATAACTTATCGAAAATAAACTCTTCGATTGTTTCTGTCGTGCATCTGCTAAGTAGGTGGATTGTAAATTGACACGCTCGATAAAGCTAAATAGTCTGAGTTTGGAGAAAGGGCTTGAGTTAGCGATGATAATCTCCCTGATGGCTTGGGGTTGGGGTGAACATTGTCTCACTTACACACAATAGTTATATACTCATTTGAATGTCGTAACGAAACATGCTGGGTGTAACATAGATATCAATACAATATACAAAGCTCCATGAAGTAAGAAACTCATCTATCTAAGTAATCTTTAAGTTACCACTACTTCTGTTACTATATTAGTGACAAGTACACAATTAATCTACGTAACGAGAAGACAAAGTAAATTGTATTAAGTTTAAGTATATTACAGTAGATAACAGGAAGTCGTAACGTCTCATCTTACCTCGGACCGGGACGTGTGCACCCCATTTCATAATTAGGGGTCATAGTGTTATCTCGTGAAATCTCCAATTACATAGATGTGTATGGGCAGCGGGCGCGGGCGGACAAGGTCCAGCCTCCGAGGATTAGCCGATGGTTAGTCTTCTCACGTCGTGGCGAGCCCGGGTTTCAATTAGAGCGACCCGCCCGGCGCCGGCCCGCCCGCACAAATGACAATATTGGTTTATTATAGCCTCCCATGAATATGTAACGTAACTTTGTTATGAGTCAATATCGTAAACCTGTACGTACTAAACAAACGTTACAGATAAATGAAAATACCTCTTTATATGACGCAAACATGAAAAAGTTAACGGCGGAGGTCATAGACGGTCCGAGTTCGACCCACCTTTTACGAATGGTATTACTACACGTAACATTAAAGGGTTGTTGTGTTCTGTGTCTACATATTTTTTAACGTTTTAATCACGGATCTACATAATAATGTGGAGCGGGACTTCCCGTCCATCCGACAACTTGATTGATGTGCCTTCCTAGATTTATACGCCCAAAAAGTAACACGCTACACGTCCGCAAAGCTTTTACCACACAAATATGGCATCCGTAATACCTTTGTTTTATTTTTAAATACGACCCTTTCATAATTAGCGTAATAAATTATAAAATGATAATAATGCGAGGGCCATCTTGTGAAACGCTTTAATACCGCGCGTCGGGGGGCGCCGCCGGCGACCGCATGTCAATCACTCTCCCGAATGTAGAACAATTCTTATTTCGAAAAAGAATAAAAAATGAGTATCACTTTTATTTTGTGTCCCACTTTGTCCAGCAGGGTCGCCGTGAGCTCGACAGAGACAACGTATGAAATCGGTCTTGTGGTAACATCTGTGCTTTATAATAGACGCTTACGTAGGCTTCTTTTCGGGGATCGGTGCGAGCCCGGTGGGATCGCTTTAACATGATTGATCTGTTTATTTTACATTTTAAAGGAGCATTTTTACGGTTGCTTGTCAACTTAATAACAAAGTGTTTTATTTCGAGATACGTTAAGTTCAGTTTTATTGATAGGTTTCTTTTAACATTATTCATTATTATTTATTTCTTGCGACGTTCTGAGTTATTTCAAAGGTATTTTTTTGTCTATTCGTCATTGATTTGGTTGGTATTGGCATGTTGAGGGATAATGTTATCATGATCAATTACAATGACGTAAATGCGAAATGAATGAGCGCCACTTATGGATTGGAAGTGGTTCTTAAAATAGTTGATTTTTTGTAAGAGTTATATGTGAAGTGTGTGCGGAGGCGCCAGGGGTTAAAGAGAGTGCTACTGTGTGTGGTTAGTTAACATTGAACAAAGTAAGAGGTCGGTGAATGTGTGGGCAGAGCTTTTAACGTCGCCGTCGGCGTCGGCGCGGGCGCATGTAGCCGCCGCTATCATACCAGACCGACAGGTGCCGATCTACTTATGTGTTTTGAGAACTACCAATGACTCTATTAAAGTGGTCTGCGTAACCGGGTTTTAAAATATAATGACTTGTAGAGAACAGGATCTATTAATGCTTCAATTACTTTCATTGGCTTTTAGATGTGTCTCTATGTTTAAAGTTGAGGTCGAAAGTGACAATAAGATGTTATTAAAAAAACACTGAAGAGCAGATCTATATTAACTTTTCGTTGAGGTTCACTTCAACATGAAATCACCAACCGGAGGACGTTCACTCTTGAACAAAGGCCTCCTTAGACCACCACGCTGAACGACAATCCACCACTTGCATGCATCGGTTGCCCGCGGCTCTCACTATGTCGTCGGTCCAACTACAGAACTACTGAGAATACTTTTTCCTGGTAGGTACAATCTTGGGTCCTCAAGAAGACCCGAAGTAGTCACTCTTCAATAAATCGTATAAAATAAAGTCGCTTCCCGCTGTCTGTCCCTATGTATGCTTAGATCTTTAAAACTACGCAACGGATTTTGATGCGGTTTTTTTTATTGATAGAGATATTCAATAGGAAGTTTTAAATGTATGCAACATGCATTTAGAGATTGCGCCAATGCGGATCCTGGGCCGGTCGCTATAGTGAGTGAATATAATTAAATAATTATCCATTAGGTACTTCTAGGCAAGCGTGCATCACTGTCTACCACATCTTCGCTTATCATCGTGCAAGATAGTGGTCAAACGTGAACCTGTCTCTTAATTATAAGAATACAAAAGAAAAAAAAAACTTAAGAACACACACAAACGTTATTTATTTAAAAAGCTCATCGACAAAATCAATTAGAAAAAACTTGGATGAACAAATTAATAGTGTTTGTATTGTGCGCGGCTCGTTAAAGAGGCAAAAAAACGTTGCGCCCGCGCAGACGCAGGCAAGCCGCCCGGCGCGGCTTATCGGAAGCAATTACACGTTGTTCACTTTATTAATTTCCATAACTACCCTCGCGACATCAAAGCAGGCCGCGATCGCGTGCGCCGCCCTCGCGCTGTCTCATGCGCCGGCGCAAGCGATGGAAAACTGCCGCGGTGCGTAAAGTAAGGGTAAGGAAAATTTTAACGGTAGAACTACTAGAACCGCATCCTATTTTAACGTTTTATCTCTACATATGTGTAAAAAAAATCTTAACACTTTTATATTCGTTTAGTTGATAACTGTTAGACATCGGCTTGGTTTTAATTTTCGTTAATTTATCTTCCTACTGCTGTTGAAAGACTCTTTCCACCCTGTGTGCTTGTTCTTCTCTCTAATTTGCGAGGAAGTCATGAAATAAAAACTGAAAATTGGTAATTAGTCCTACAATGTGCACATGTTCAGAATCACCATCATCGTCTACCTGTCCTTATTCCACTTTACTTTTGGACGGCGCAACACGTTTTCCTCTTCCATTATCCCCTGTCAGACGCCAATGTCCTATAATTTACAGCATAGCGAGAAAAATGTTTCAACGAATTAATATTAACGAAAGGATGTAATTTCGAAATTAGCGGTTATCATGAAAGTTGGTTATAATATCATATCAGTTATATTTCTCGTGACTTGCGCCCGCGCCGGTGCTACTGTTTACCGCGCTGAAACCCTTGAAGACGTTTTAACAACGCTCTCGGCCTGGCACATACACTCTTTGATGTTTAGCGACACTTCAGATACTCTCTGCTCTTCAAAACACATTCATCCTTTGAAAATTTGTATGACGTAGATAAATACTGATTTACAAGAGACAGTCGGTACCTTTTTTATTCTACGTCCGATATGTAAAGTATCTCACATAAAAGACAGGCCAATCACAGGATACAATAAATCAGTATTCCAAAACAAACAAAATCTCCATACATCGCGAGAGGTGAACAGTAGAACAGAGGAGAGACTTATCTCGCTAAAACGATTCCCACATAAATAAAGCTCATCGGATATGAAACCGTATTTACATAAGAAAAATATAAAGAGGCCTAAACGATAGGTCCATAAGGGCGTCGTATCGGGCGGGCCGGCACTCGGGACGCCGCTCACGTCCACGGGGAGCGCTGCGCCTTTAATAACAATACGAAATATCAGTTCGTTCCTCCGATCGCAAATCTACGTCAATAACATATCCAATAGTAGCGCTCAATTCATTTCGACATAATCTAATATAGCGGGGCACGTTTCCCGCCTAAATCTCCCGCCACATGTCGCCAAGATGGCCGACCGGGCGAAACGCGAAACTAAACAAAAAGGAGATCACGAATCGGTAATATCTTTCGAGTCCATAAAGTTAAACGTTTATTTGCAGCGATATTTTGTCCTTTTGTAGATATTGCTTTACTATGTAAGCGCTGGACGTGGGTTTCCTGCCGTTGAGATTTGTGGAAAATTGCCCAGAAAAAGTTAGTCAACCACTCGTGTCTACTTCGTTGTTACGTGAATAAACAAATTCAGTTAACATTTAAAAAGATTTCGCAGTAATTTCAGCCAAATTGCTGCCAATTTTCTCTAAAGAGTTATTTTGAAACCGACTTGGTTTAGCTAATTGGGCCACTTTGTTGCGGTTTACGGAAACCTAGGATTAAGTCAAATGACTACATCAAAGTCCATTTAAATCATTAGCATTAAAAAGACAATTGTAAAGAGGTACGTATTTAAGTAGTTTAGGAAGGCTTTTTGGTTATTTTGGAGCAACTATGGATACTCGTACATTTGAACATAACATAATATTACCGTGACTGTATTACATTCTTCATTATTAAATTAAGAACAGTATGACTTGTCGTTATTAAGAACTGAATAGCCCATGTGATGTGACGCCATAGAGTATAAAATTAATTATCATTTTCTTAATTTCATTAGCGTTTTTGTGCAAGTGGAAGTGCAAGTGAAAGGTGTTGTGTTAGTTTTATAATAATTATTATCATTGTAGTCATAATTATGTGACGTAAAATCGACAAATTGGATACCAGAGGGAAATGAAACTAAGGAGGGAATGGAATGCTTGAAATTCAAAAAATAGAAGTGTTATCTATAAAGATCATGACGAGGAAATAAAACGTATAATGTGACTCGAGTATTTTATTATTTAATGAATAAAACAACTTAATAAGTTAAATTATTCCTTTGAAAAAAAAACTGAAATTAAATAAAATCCGAATACAAAAACAAGCCTGTCTCTAAATAATTTAAGAAAAAACAACTTTCTTTACCCACAACGTAGGTATAAAGCAAGTATTAACGTAATTCGTCAGTACAAACAGTGGTTCAAAATGGCTGCAATTAAGCCGGCCTTTCTAATGCATTGATTGATCAATCATCGGACGACAATCGAAGGAAGTGCTGCTTTGTCTGCCGGCCGCATTGAGCGCGGACGTGCCAGCCGAATTGATGTGTAGACTAGACATGGTTTCTGAATGGTTTCATGCCTATTTTGTATGTAGGCTTCAGTATTTTCAAGTATTAATCGATTTAAAATAAGATGAATTCATTTAAAAATACACAAGCATGTTTTAAATAAAAACAAAGACAGAAATTACCGATTTATAAAACAGACACAAAAAACATCACATCTCTTTTATGGGCAGTCGTTACAGTTTAGGCGTAATAAGTTATGAAAATTAAAGTTTGGCCTATGTTCAGCAGTGGAAATCCGGACGTGATAATGATGATGAAGTCTTAAAAATAGTTTAAATAAAATATTAACTTACTAGCATTTAAAGCTATAGCCTTGTATTAGGGTGCTTGTACACAGCGCATGTAACTCGCGCAAGTAAAGGTGCGGGTTACCCGCGCGAGTAACATGCGCAAACTACTTAATCAAGTTACCCGCGGGTTGCTTGTACACGGCGCATGCAACTCGCGCAAGTAAAGGTGTGGGTTTGCGGTTTACTCGCGCGAGTAACATGCGCAAGCTACTTGATCAAGGCTCCATTACTGGGCTCCATCGATTGATCCATCATTGTGTCGGAGAGCAGTGATTTCAGCAGGCATTGTACCAACGGACTCCTGTACCTGCGTAATACACGAACGAAGCTCCACACTGATTGAAAGTATATTTGAATTAAATACATTTTCAAGAGTATCAACAAGACATTTTTAGTTTTCATTAAAACGTTCGAATTATTCCCGTTGGATCCCACTTTTGGATCCCATTTTTTAGGTAGTCCCGATGAATCCCATTTTTAATTTCCGTTGAATCCCACTTTTTGACAACATGTGTACATATCAGAAGAAGACTGTTACCGTTATTTTACTGATGTATTCTGAGTAACTCATTTATGAATTTTACTAAAAAAAAGTTCCACAAGATCCGACCACCATAGGCTTTTCATAGACCGGTCACCAGTGTGTGTATTAAGATGGCAGAGACTTACTTGTGCTCTGAACACAATGATTTGTCATTGTAAATTAACAGTGGATAGAGCATGAGAGCAGTGTGGTGGCCCAGAGGTATCGGTCCCGATTAACGAGTTGTAGGTCGTGGGTTCGAACCCCGCTAGGCGCATTACTTTGTGTAATTAATTTCATCACCACTGCTCTCAAACCCCGGGTCCTAGAATCTAAAATTCGAAGACATGCGACATCTGCCAATCCGCACTAGGCCCGCGTGGTGGATTATGGCCCAATCTCTCTCACATAGTGGAGGCCTGCGTCCCAGCAGTGGAACATTATAGGCTGATGATGAATAGCATGAAATATATAATATGCATTAATAAGGAAAATTGGTACCTATTTAATCACTCTATTGGAGAGGAATGACACTTTTGGTTAGGACATCCTGCTGTTTCCTAAAATCTTCGTCGGTAATGTTGTTACCAAATAAGAAGCATACGTTTTTTAAGTAAACATTTAACCCAGATTCCAGTAGCCAATCCGGTACTCAGAAAAATCCTCCGAATTTTCCGGCTCCAATTGTCTCTGCCCAATCAGTTTGAGGCTGACCAAAACAAACGAGTTTGCACGATCCCATCAACGGACAGCGTTTTCTATTAAGACCATGATCTGTCACGAACTGCCATATTCTTGGGCAGTGAGTGATGGCGGCTGTCGGCGAGATGTAAGGGTCGTCGGTCACGTGCGGCGATTGCCATTGATTTCCATTTAATTCGGCGCGTGCTTCCAGTGCACACCGGCCTGCCTACCGACGCTGCTATCAACGACAAATTGCTGCTGAACCTCTGCTGCCTTCATTCCCACTGATTGAAGGGTGCTGGTGCCTTTGTGTTTTGTTTGCACGTTTGTTTTTGTATGTGGATTTTATCGTTATGGAGGCAGGGCTTGGATGTTGATATAGGATGTGAAGTCGGACTGCACGTGTTAATAAATAAATTTTAACTCGATAAGTCTGTAGCCAAAGGAATTCAGATAAGACTAGCGTTGTTATAATATAAAGTCTTTAATAATTACGCTTTGCATTAATGTTTTACTTTGGAAATTAGCACTATGGCTTGCTACTGTTTAGATGAAAAGTTGGTAGACAACAATTTACTCAGTAGTCATCACGGTAGTAAGTAGTTTTCGTTCATAATGTTAGACCTCACAAACGATTGTATTAGATGAAAGGTAGTCTGTCCCCGGTGTTCGAGACAATAGCGCGCGTGACTCCATCTCGCGCCGACTGCACAGCGCACTACCACCGCGTTGCGCCCGCGCTGCTGATTGCATAGAATTTTCTATAAACAATGACCTACACCTTGATTACTGACGTACTCGTATTTCCCAACAACCCAGAAAATTGTACAACAACAATTTAAACTCTCCGAAGCAATTTAAAAAGTTTGCTAAATATAAACCTTTATTTGATCAATTACTTTTTGATACCCTTTTTTTGCAAGAAAATTGTTTTTTTATTGAGGCCAGTAAATTTCGAGACGGCTTACGCCGCCCAAAAATTAATTGATCGGATCTCGTTTCTCAGAGGAAACAGCGTGGAAGAGTTTTAATTAGCGAGAAAAAAAGCACCACAAAACTTCCGACGTAAAAAACCGGGAGACAAGGGTGGGCGTAGCGAAGAATAAAAATCTCCCGCTCGTAATGCGGGCAACATTTGTGTGAGGAAGACGCTCAGTAATGGAAGACAAATTTCAATATAATTTGCAATACATAAGCGTGTTACTTTAATAGCCCAGAACCACCCTTCAAATTAAACGGGGCTTAAGTTTTATTTTATTTTTTCCTCGTCGGTTCGATCGTGTTGTGGGCGCGTAAGAAGCTCCGCGGGCTACGCGCCACGGGGAGAGTGCGACGCACAGGCCGCCCAGGGAAAAAATATAATCCGAGCAAATTAATTGCTCCTACAGGCAATAGTGGCGCGGCCGCGATGCCGCCAAATCAAATTAAGGACGCGCTATAAAAACCAAATTAGTGCCCGCTTTAACCGTGAGGGGGTATTTAGTTACAAGACGTTAGTTCAAATCCTGCCATTTTCATTAACAATAAATATCCCCTTGCAGCCGCACAGAATCCTTATTGTTTTACTTTTTACACCCTTGTGTCCCGAGTGGGATATAGCGCGGACGACGCCGACGTCTTGTACTGAGGCTGGCTAATTTGTTCTTTTTGTTTACTTACCGGGCAAAGGTAATAAAAATTTGTGTTGCGCGAATTGTATGGACTTTAAATTTTATATAGCCGCCGGTGCCGGCCGAGTTTTGCATTTAATTGGGAAAAATTTAGGGTCGGCGAAGCGCTTCTGTGCGGATTCTTAAACTAATTGGATGGCCGTTACAACTTTTTTGTCTTAAACTTTTACGCAATTGAAGTAGGGGTGAAAAGGGACATTAGAAAAAATAAATTCTGCTCTAATATCCGTAAGTATTACGCAACATTTTGGAAGAGCCGAATGAATTCCACTGATTGTCCGTTATTTGGGTCGTTCTGAATTACATAGATGCAGTTATCAGTAAGGGGTGAGTTTGATGTGTTTTTTTGAGGTCGGCGGGTGGTTTAATTAGAGGCGATGTAGAGAATTAGAGGGCGGTGGTGATCTAAAACAATAAGCTGACACCGTCATTAGTGGCCGCAACCCGCTGCAGATCGCTGCACCTCCCTAATGTGACGACATTTAGTCCCTTCACATTTAATATCGTATTTATTACATCTGAGTTACCTGTGCTATGCAATTGTGTTATTAAATTTATGTTTCCTTATTTTTAATCATATTTATTTAAATTCCATTTCATCCTTTATTTTAGTCACAATAATATTTAATGTTCAGTAACCCGTAATCATTTTCAGGTGGAGAAATTATATTTGGAAAGCCTCAATCTTATTGAGATTCTACTGTATTTTATACAAGTTAAGGCTTAAATTACTTAAATCCTATTTTAGGAAAACTTTTCCTGTAGTTTTTCGCGACGGACACAGATGCACCGAGTGAAAATTTTAAAGCCTTCGCAGTCCGACTCCTTCAATGCCTTACTTTTCATACTGCTGAAAGAATTATTGTTAGTGTTTATTTCAAGTTTAGCTAAGACACACAATAAGTATTAAAAGTGGCGGAAATAAATAAAAACAACTTCGCATTTACCTTAAAAGATTTATTAATTTAGGAGCAGTGGTGGCCCAGTGGTATCGGCCCCGACTTACGAGTTGTAGGTCGTGGGTTCGAATCCCGGCAGGCGCATTACTTTGTGTAATTTATTTCATCACCACTGCTCTCAAAACGGTGAAGGAAAACATCGTGAGGAAACCGGCATGTCCTAGAACCAAAAATTCGAAGACATGTGACATCCACCAATCCGCACTGGGCCCGCGTGGTGGATTATGGCCCACCCCCTCTCACAGAGAGGAGGCCTGTGTCCCAGCAGTGGGAACATTAATAGGCTGATGATGATGATGATGTTATTTATTAATTACTAGACATATTTAAAAATACCTGGCACTTAGTGAAGTATAAAAAAAATTGAGTCAATTAAAAAAAAGGCAACAAATCAAATCTTCTTCAAAGTCGTGAAGTATGTCCGTAACTAATTACATGTGAGATAGATGAGAAAAGGAAATTAGATTCAGTATTAATTTTATCAATTAAGAAAATTGCTGCGAAGTAAAACCTTATGGTGGAATAAATGTAGTAGGAGGGTGCAAATGATGGTGGAATTTATGAGTTCCGCTTTACCTGAAAGGTAAATGTATACCTATTTATCATATTTAGTTTCAAGTTTTTACATCAGAAGACCGGAAGAATAGTTTTTGCATATCACAATAAAACATAAAAAAGAAAAGCGTCTAAAATAATGTACATGCTATGTCCAAAAAATAAGGTGACATTGTATTTATTTTGTAAATTCTTTATTTATTCTTCCTCATTAATTACATCCCCTTCAAAGTCCCCTCCCGATGCAATGCACTTATACCAACGAATTTTCCAATATTCGAAACACTGATTGTAGTCACTTTCCGGAATGGCCTTCAGTTCCATCTTCGCTGTGACTTCTATCTATTCTATCTAATATCTTTAAACGAGCAATTCTTGTATATTTATATATAATCAGGATCTCGGAAACGGCTCCAAGGATTTTCATGAAAGTTACAGATTAGGGGTTTTTCGGCTCAAGGAATCGATTTATCAAGGTCCCAGGTTCGAGAAAAGCTCGGTTCCCAAGGTACAGACATTTTAAAAACCGAGCGATGCTCGGTCAACCAGATATTTGTATCAAAATGATGTTCCCGGAGCGGCCTTTTGAGCTTGCTTGACAGCCAGAAATCGCACGGCGCCAGATCAGGTGAATACGGAACGATATGGGTTGTTTTTGCCGAAATGATCACGAATTACGAGTGCAGTAGGAATGGGTTGGTGCATTATCACGGTGTAAAAATCACGAATTGTCTTTCCACAATTCCGGCCTTTTTAGGCGGATAGCGTTATAAGAACGACGCATAACGTTCAAATAATATTCACTGACAGTAATAACAATCTAAAAAAAATCTACAAATCCTTCGGCGTACGCAGTTTAAATTCAAATGTCACCTTATTTTTTCGACAAAGCATGTACAATCGACAAAGTTGAATCATGACCCACCATAAGCTTATTTTCTAACAGACATTCAAATACAATTAGGTCCACATTTGCGTAAACATACTTAACCATGGTAACCACTTTGATCTTTGTCAATTTGACGGATTCAAACGTTTTTTTTTTCAAAATGGGTCATTCTGATTTGTCAACTGCACATTTAGACTCTTTTCCTTTTTTTATCGTGATTTATTTTTTTTCTCTACAAAGAATGTTGATATCTTGGGAGAGGTAATTTTCTTCAGTTGAATCGTATTTGACTTGAAACTGATCCCAGTATAGTTGGAAAAAGGCTGGGCAGATGATGATACTCTAGTGGAAAAAGTCTATGTGGATTTCCACAGAAAAAAACAAGGCTGACGATGATGAATAAGAATGAGAATGAATGAAGAGATGAACATTATTATGTTTAGAAAGGAAAAGATTGCTTTTCCTTTATTGTTTTCACAAACATTGTCCTCATCAAAGATTTTCTTAGGAAAGAAAAATTCAGTCCGCGGGCAGGATTCGATCCTGCGGCCGACGGATTCAGTACATCCGACGCTCATTTCCAACCGAGCCACCGAGGATCTTACCTGCCGTGGCGAATTCTTCTTAAGAAAATCTTTGAAATAATAATACGAGCTGTTGGGCAGTTGCGACCCCACGGACCTGATCTCCTGGGAGATATCTTGTTCCTCATATCTGGCTTGCCTTTATTGGCCGGTCAGAGTGAACACTGACGAGGAACAGACCTCCCACCTCTTTCTTGCCTTAACTGGCTGGCTAGAGTGGAGATTCGCAAGAGCAAACGTGCTCGGAGGAAGGAAGTGTTCCAGTAAGTGTTTGTAGGGATCGACCATACTTCCGGGTTCCTGGTCGATTCTGAGAACCGTGGAATACCTCTCCACTCCTCAAGCACCTCAGGATATGTTACCCCCTTGTCGCTACGTCACCTAGTGCTAGCGAGATGTTTGGGCGTCCATTTGTTGAGTGTGCAAGTCACCCCCTGCCAACGCATCTATGTATATAAAACATTGATATGGCAGGGGCCATAGTTTTTCCATAGATATTATATAACCAGTCCACCAAACCCACCAAACGCCATAACCCTGTCTTTTGTTTCCATATTCCGCAATAGTCCAACTCCAACCGGGGGTTGTCCTTGGATATACTGACATGGTACATACAGGGATAACCGTCGGTTGGAGCCTCATTTCATTTAAAATTGCGTAATGGGCCTCTGCAAGATGGCTTCGGCTCCTGGCACGCCTTTCAAAAGTCCGGGCGGGATCCCATGATCCCGAGATGTTACAAAGCATTTCAAATAATAATAATAATATTCCACAACTATCACACAACGCCATCTAGTCCCAAGCTAAGCAGAGCTTGTGTTATGGGTACTAGACAACTGGTAAACATACTTATATATTTCTAAATAAATACATATTATAGATAAATGACACCCAGACATAGAACAAATGATCGTGCTCATCACACAAACATTTGTCCTGGGTGGGAATCGAACCCACGACCTCCGGCATAGCAGTCAGGGTCACTAACCACTAGACTAACAGGCCAGTCAAAATTCGCTACGCATGCGTTAATGCGTTTAATATTTTAAAATATTGCCCTCATCAGTTATGGTTTATTGAAGTAATATACTTAGTTTGATTTCAGCAACTTGTAGAAGATAGTCTACTACTTTGGATTATTAAGTCATGTTAATAACGCTTGCTTTTAATTTAATTGAACGCATTAAACACCATTTGTTTTTTTTTTCAACTTTATTACTGATCAGATCAGTATCAATGTAATAACAAGTAAAATACTTACATCCTTTATCTACTTACATACAAAGCTTATTTTAAAACAACGATTATATCTATCTTTATATACATTTCAGTCAATTCAAAAACCCCCCAAATTACGCGATCAACGTGTATATGAAAACATAATAAATGTTCCCCGTGAATGGTGTGTCTAAACACATTGTTTGGCATTATTATAGGGCTGAAAAGCCGCCATACGAATATCGTAATTATATTATTAAAATTACCACGACGATTGCAGGAAACATGTTATTTAACGTGGAGCCGATAAGATCTTATCGGCTGATTCTAATTCCTGATGTGTGGATATTATCGTGCTACCTGACGAAATCGCCCGGACGCCCGGATATATAGTGGATATTCGACATCGACACATGGACGCCATTAACGTTTGATATACAGGCTGAACTTTTTAAAATTGGGCGGTTTAGGCTTTGAAATTACTGAAAGTTTTAAAGTTATTAGGCAGTTTATGTAAATGTGTGAGTTTTAGATTTCTTTGTACCTAAATAACTTCGATTAGATTTTAGTTACATAACAAATAATTAACTATTCTATCTTTTGTGTGAGTTTTACCTAGGACAGCTTTTATGAATATTTCTGTTTTCGTGATTAAGTATTTTTGACAAAGAAAAAGATAGAAAAGTGTTTTGGACTCACACAGGACAAACACATCGAAAGTAAAATATGTTGAAATGTACCAAGATAAATAACACTAGTTATTTTTTGTCAAAAGCACGGCGTTTCAAGTTGAACTTTAATTTACTCACTGATAACTGAATGAAAACGAAACTCTTGACTTTTACCCCATTTTTTTCTTTGAGTTTTCCCGTAACACTTACTCAGCGCCGTCACATCGCTGCCGCTTTAGCAATGTGTTCGCTACCTTAGGATTAGTAAGGAAACCCTTTAGCTGACCTTTCAAACTACCAGAGGGAGAGCAAAGGCCTTTGTTTTTTGATTTCGAATTACATTAAAATATTATTACTCTATTAGGTTTTTCGTAGCTGACTTATATATTGCAAACGGTTTAAACCCGACTACAAGAACTAGTTATAAGTGAACACTCCGTATAAAGTATTATTACGAGACAATGCAGTCTGTTTGTCTATCACGATAATCTGTGGACTGCTCATTTCAATTCCGTGTTGTGTAAACGCCCTAATGGACTCCGGTAATGTGACACGCTTGACGATTTTACTCACAAATTGTTGTACGAAACTCTATTACAATCTAATGACAGTCACCGTCTAATTGCAAGGTTATTACGTTTTGTTGTGCACGCGGCTTAATGATAGCAGTGGGTAATTATTGAGCGAGGTGAAACCCTGAAGATGTGTCGAATTGAATCGTCGGGCCTTTAATGACGGGGCGCGGGCGCTGCCGGATGCCGCCGTATTAACCAACTATCAATGGCCGCATAAGATTAATTTTTAATTGTCTTCACCCCCGGGCTACGACTCGATACACATTCTTTATATACGTAAATTGCAGTATATCTTGTATTTTAATAAGTAGCTGCGTGATTGATATTTATTTGCAACTGTGTGGCTTTATAGCGTGTTATTAGCAGTGGAAATACGGCTCATTTGAATAAAAAACCTGATTGATTGATACATTTTGTAGATTCCGTGAATAATTTAAAAGGGTGTAATCAATGCAGGTACTTAGATTTTATCATAATTTATTCGTAGATACTGACTTTCGCTGTCACGAAATGTAAACATGAAGCTTCACTGCAACCCGCTCTCAACTCAATGCTTTTTAAAAGTAAAATAAAAAGGGAAATCGTGAAATACCTAGAAGACAAGCAGATCATTTATACATTTTTAAAACATAAACGCCATCATTAACCATGTGTAAGTGGGCCAGTCGATAGAAGCTGTCACGACTGTCATCAGCGTCACCACCATGAAATATGGAAACGCTGCGATCCACCGTATCACGATAATCTCAACATCTAGAGCGAGTGACGAATAGATTTCGTGAATAATTTACCAGACAATGGACTGTCAACTCTTTTATTGTATTATTTCGGTATTGTCGTGTTGAACGTCACGAGAAAGTGGCATTTGTTCGTAATAACGTTTAAAATATGTTTGCGTAAGTTTTGTGAAAGCTTAATGACTGGCGAAAATAAACGCTGTGAAATGATAGAGATCATCTGGAGGGTAATGTAAAGTCGTGTTGTGATGTAAATTAATTAAAGTACCTACCCATCGTGATTCTGCAATCTGTAGGTACATGAAATCAGAACTTTAACAAACAGAAACATGTTCAAAACAATATTGTTTTCATGAAGATTTTCTTAAACTTTTAGTCACAAAAAAAAAAATTCGAAAATATGGTTACATACTATTTCTGTTAAGTTCAGCTCATATTTTTATGGTATGCTCCGATTTCTATCAAGATTCGCAAATGAAAGCTGTCACTACTCATAGAACTTAATGAGTGCCGAGCTGAAACTCGGTCGCTAATTGCAGAAAAGTGGAACACGGCAAGTGCCGGGAAAACGTACCTAAGTATGACGAAGAAAAAGATGGAAGATATGCTACAGCGTATGAACACTAACAAGCTGTTTCTACTCAACACTACCTTATCTTAGAATTACACAGAAAAATCTTTTATATTATGTTCTTTTAGCACGAACACCTTGCGAATAAACAAACTTTAAGATTTTTAGGCTATATTCTACATACACTTAATTATAACCCTAATAGTTATTGACGTTTGACTACATTGATGATGGACCGAAAAGTGTTAATGTATGCAATTTATTGAGTTTCCAGAAAAATCGTTAGAAAAACAAGTAGCATAAGTAATAAGTAGGTACATAATATTGGTTCCACGAATTTTGAAACTGTGCTTAGAATACAAAGACAAGGCCCATAATCCATGAACTTAAAGTACTTAGGTACCTAAAAATTAGACATAATTAAATTACTTTGATTGAAAAAACCTATTGTGTTAATCCTGCATTTTCGAAAGGTAAGAAGAAAGAAAATGTGTAAAACCGACCGAAGCGGATTTGTTTGTCGTTCAGCGCTCGGTCCTCGTGTGCGGTGTAAAACCTCGACCTCTTATTTTTGCCGCGTCGCCTGAGACGGACCTGGATTGATTTACGGGGCCAAGTGACTCGCCCTACCCGACCCGGCTTACTCCTAACTAAGCTTTATTCCGGGATTACGCAAAACACACGCCACCGATCGCTGTGACGTGTGCCGAATTGAGAACAGCTCGCCTCCACGAAGGGTTGACTCTTGTGTCTTGATACTGTTTAAGAGGTTAAATACGTTTTTGGAAAGTTTTTATTGCTCCTATAAATCGCACTGTTTTACCCATTTTAAACAAGTTGTAAAAAATAATGTATTCGTGTAATAACTCCATTAATGACCATGTTTTTATTTCCCACACTTAGCTAAACGCAAACAGCTAAGGTATGAATATTTATGAAGAAAAGAGATAAACTCATTTATGGCATAATTTAAGCCACTTTCGAAAATACCATCGATTGGTCAGATCTGGCGGAACTTTAATAAATCCCGGTATTCTGTTTAAGTTATTACACCTATTAAACGCAAAGTAAGAAGACACGTTCCGCCATTAAGGCAGTCTCAAGCAGCGGCCGGCTGAAGCGCGGGATATTATCGCGCCGCTTGTTGCCCGCGTAAAATAATAATGGCCGAACTTCCGGTGCCGGCGGCGCGGAAAACTTAAGCGAAAAAGGCGGGAAACGCCCCCGGCCGTCGCCGCTAACTTTGTTAACCGCTCGGATGTGACGTCACTTAATTTATTAACACATCCCTACCTCCGCCGAGAGGTAATTCTTGGTTTTTACGACACTTTTCCACTTCTCACTCAACGTGCTACAATTTCGTAGCCGCCTTTAGGCGAATAGTTTTTCTTAACATTCCTTTTCTTACTTACAATATTAATATCTGGTTGACCGAGCTTCGCTCGGTTTTTAAAATGTCTATATCTTGGGAATCGAGCTTTTCTCGAACCTGGGACCTTGATAAATCGATTCCTTATAGTAGCCGAAAATCATAACCCCTTCCTAATACTCGTAAAAGTTATTAGAAATAACACCTTACTTATACCTTACTGATCACAAACGTGGGCGTAGCCAGCCATATGCACAGGGTGGGGCAAAATTCTAGATATTATGTGCTCAGGATGGGGCAAAATTCCGAGTTTCCTGACGATTGTATGTCATATAACATTATAAGAATATAATTTTAACTTTTAAATTAGGAGATTTGTTTTAAATTAAGACGCTTTTGTTTGACACGTATTATTTTAATCAAGAGCAAGACCCACAAATATTTACATTTAAATTATTCAATTTAATTATGACGCTAATAAGATTAAAACAAATCATGTTTTAAGTATCGTAATTTATAGCTTGAGGATCAAAAGGTTAATAACGTTATTAGAATATTTAACAGGCGCTTCTTTTGTCATCTTCTTAATTATGTTGACAAACGGTACACCTATAGATTGTTTAAAGTTTTAATGTTAATTATGTATTTTATAAACATAAATGCAAAATAAAGTGTCAATGTATTTTTAATATTTAAAAAGCTCCACATTTTAGTGTATGTCCGCCAAAAACGTCACACCTATAGATAACGACAAGTGAAACTTAAAAACAACGTTCCCGAAAAACATAGCCGACGGAAAATCAATAATCGAAACCGCACAGAGAGCACTCGAATAAATACACACCGACTATCCAATAAAACACGTGAATCGTTTACAATTAAAGCTTAATCGGCAATAGGTGTTGCCATAAATCGGACGAGAAAACAATCAGCGAGGCAGCGTCGTTCGCAATTAGCGCTGCGCGGCTCGATAAATTTGCATTAATGCTTTCGAAAAATCCGAGCGGCAATAATTTTCACGTGCCATGTGTTGTATAGTGTGCCTCCTGCCTACTGCCTACCCCTACCTACTTTTTCACTGCGGCCGCTGCCAAACGGAGCCCGAGCTACTTTTTTCAGCGAACAGATTTACTCCGTTCACCTGTAGTTTCAGTATCAGATATCTGTCCGGTTGTTTCTCGTGTTTTGGCAAATATTTACATCTGAAATTTTCAATTCTAGTTACGTGACGCTAATAAGATTCCATACGAAACAAATCATGTTTTAAGTATCTTCGTAATTTCATAGTTCTTGAGGATCAAATTAAGGTAGTTATTTAACGTCCATTAAGAATATTGTATCAATACACTTAACTTGTAGCAACTAAGATCTTCTTTTGTCAACTTATAAAATAATGAAGTATGAGTTGTTATAATTAAGATCTTGCAAAGTAACCGGATAACTAATTCATTCTACCTCATTTTCGATTGGGGTTTCATAAACTATCTGTATTCGTCAATGCAAGTACAGTTGTTGCACATCCACAAAGTAACTTATTGTAGTTAATAAAAATTACATAAGTTAGGTTGGTACTTTGTGGATGTGCAAAAGACACTGACTTGGATTGACGAATACAGGTAGTTCAATGACAACGGCTTAGACTTAGCAAGTAGATAGCAATCAAACAACGATTTTTTATTATAACTTTATTAAGCTTTACAAAACACTTATTTTAAGGCATCTTATTACCTATAAGGCGCATCAGATACATAATTATTTCATTCATTCTGGTTCCATTTCCATCAAGCGTTCCACCAAAGCGAAGATGTCTCAAGTGACTTCAATATATTCATTAACTGAAAAAAAAGTGGTCCCGAAATACATATTTGAATCCAGTACATTTGGAGAAATAAAAGTAAAACTCGTTAAATGTCATTCTTTCCACAGTTTAGAGCAATCGATAAGTTTTTCATCTCCTAAAATATGCAAAATTACCGATTAGTCCTTAATAAAAGTTTAAAAGAAACATACGCGTGATCATCTTCAGTATTACATTTTCTTAGAATTAGCTTATAATTTCGACAATTTTCTTTTTCCTTCGCAACAAATATTAATGATTGTGTCATAAATTCTAAATCCGATAAATCTAGATTCTGCAAGCAAAAATAATCAGTTAGACTGGCTGAAGTCGTAACGTACTTGCATAATAGGTACTATTACGCATATAGCATCATAATATAAACGTTTGCATTATTTATCTTACCTGCAAAAATGAGATCGGTTAATTCCCATGTCTTTAATAATTTTCACTTCGTACGTTATAGCATACGCTAGTTAAACAAAAACTTACTGTATTTTTCAAATATATCACACAACAGCCTCACGATGCCTACTCGTAGGTACGCCTTTACGATGACAATGACTTGACAGTTCGGTGGCGGCTGGCGGCCGCGTTTTGTTGACATAACGGAAGCCCGAGCTACTTTCTTGTTTGATTTAATTATGCAGCTATCTAGAACAGATCGTTACTACGATATAAATTTAAATATTGCTAACAAGTTCCATGAACGCTGTAGTTTCAGTATCAGCATATCTGTCCGGTTGTATTCATCGCAAAATGTTTAAATGGCATATTGAGTATATTGTTTCGTAAAAAATAAATAATTATTCTAAACATTTTGGTGGAAAATGTATCTTACTTGTCTGCATTTTTTTCAGTGATTTACTTGATACGAGTATGTATGTTGGAGTTTACACATAAGAAATAAGTTTGTAGGGAAGAAAGTACATTCAATAGGAGAGAAGAATGTTAGGGGAAGATAGTTTTAAAAAAATAAAGAATTCTTTTCGAAACTCCTCTTATCAAAATAACACGTTTTGATTTCATCCACTAGATAGCTACGAACCAATGGGTAGCACATTTCGAAGCAAGCTCACCTCTGCAACTTAAGGTTCCACAAAGAAAGATAAAGGGCCCCAACGTCACGAAAAACTCAAATCAACCTTTATCCAAAAATAGGGCACTTTGTTTTGCGAGGTGCGGCGCCCGAGTCTCGGATGGACATATTTCCACGTTGGCAATTCACGCGTATCCGCGCTTGATTTACGCAACGCCCCCCGCCTCAGTGCACTTTACACTTTTGCAGCTCCGCGCGCACCAACGCCTATTAATTGATATTCGCCGCGACACACTCCACACATTTTTATACACAATTCCCGATAAACAATTTTTAGAGCGAAACATTTTTTGTACAGCTTTTCCGAAACGTTTGTCGCAAATAGGTACGCAACAATCAGGTTACACTGCTGTCGGCTACTCTTTAATTTTCAAAACCAGGATATAATTAACATTAATAAGTTTCTTAACCCTATTACCGACCGATTCAATTAGTTGATTTTAAATAAGACATTTTAATAAAGTGTATTTTTATTGGCATGTTTGCTTTTTTTCCTTTTTCAATCTACCGAAACTATCGAGCTTAGCTAAAATGGTGTTGGATCCTGCGTAGGCGTCGAAATCAATTTAGCATGCTAATAAGCGCGTCTCCCGGTGAGATAATGAGTCTTTATAAGTGTTGTGCGCCCACTTCGAACACCTATCGGTGTACACATCACACGTGAAGATACCGGTTTGTTAATAACCATCTCCTCGCGATAAATGCTCTATGAATTTAACGCGAAACTCACGGTTTACATAAAACGAAGTATTTGTACGACTAGTGCTGTACTTTACGTCTTTTTAATAGTGTATTTATTTAAAGTGAGTTCTTTTTTTTATAGATTTGTTTCAAGTTATTGGTGAATGGTGCAGGAGCGTGGTTGTCACGCTGTGCGATATGCCCGATATATCTCCATGTTTATGTCTTATGTTCCCAAAACTCTATGTGGGCTTTCTAGCTGTGAAAAAAACAATTGAGTTCGATTAAATTATTTGGGTGTTTTATACCAAAAAAAACTGTGGAACGGTAGGGCATTTGCATGTAGAGTTTGATTTCTGTAAATAGTTACATCCCACCATGCTATGTGTGTTACTGTGAAGAAATTCACTTGTACGCTATCAAAATGCCCAAAATGGTAATATCAACGAGTGCATATTGTTATCGACTTCATTTGAATGTAAGATGAATTTGTTGACTGAATTATCGTCAAGTTTTATTAAGGTGTATCTCTTGCGATACCAATGTGTTGTATTCTATTTCATCATAAAAACGTAGCGTATGTCCGGTGCAATACCTGCATTTACTTTTTTGTTATTTATTGAATATTTATAGCATATAATAAACTGGAATGACAACTGGGCACAGCACATCGAGAAGGTAAAGTATTAAAAAACATTTTTCAAATTTTGTGGAGACGTTAACAGCGATATTAAATAACATCTCTATTCACAATAAAATGTGTCATAAAAATGTTTAGGGATAGTCAGGACAGACGAGCGAGCCGGAAGAGTGTCGCCGCGGGGGTAAGCAGACCAGCCTAATATATGAAAATATTCAATTTTATAACATTCTGTAGCGATAACATCTTCCTGTCGATTTGATATTTTCGGCGGTAAGGTAATATTATCCGCTGGTCAGTGAATGGAGCTCGGTGCCACGCTGCGCGCGCGCCTGCCAACATCGTAACTTAACACTTAATCATTTATACGGACACTTTATAGTCCCTGCAGGGCTGCGATACTGGGATGCTGAGGACCTCGGCCACAATGACACTCGACCACTGACGTCTGCGGAGAAGCCTGTCTAACGACCAACGATGTTGTATATTGCTACCCATTTGAATATAATGCTTCAAGATTCCATACAAGCCTTTACGAGGAACATTAAAACAAAAATATAAACCACAATGTTTATAATTGCTTTAAAATGTTTATTTTATCTCTTTATCCAATGCCAAAACAAATAGCGCCTAATATGCAGCCGTTCGAAACAAATTAACCTATTAAGTTATTCCCTAATTAACTTAATTCCCAATGATCTTACGACATTATCACACGAAAACAATGTGGCAACCAGTGTCGTTCGTCCATTAAACTGTGTACATATAAGGGCAGGAGCACAAGCGCAGATGTCATAAGTCAGGCGAGTGAGGTGGCCGATAAATTAGCGGGCGCCGGCTTGAGGATGACGGCCGCGCGTGGGCGGCGGTAGCCTGTGCCCTGTATAGTGTACACTCCTGCTTACGCGGTGTCGTATTACAGCATGCAGATCATAGCCTTATAGGTGCTGTTTGAAGGTTCTTGTGGTTGGACTAGGTTCTTAAATGGCCATTGTTAAAATATTTTGCAAAATCGGCGGATGACAAAAAATGGTGACCGTCTAAAACGAAGTGTCTTTTTATAATGTTGGTAAAGATGGTATAGAATCCCCTATGTGTCCACTCCTCATCTTTCCAATCTGTTGAAGCATAAAGTATACGGTGGCAACAAAGCGAATTAATTGAAGCAATCACATCAAAGAAAATCTATCTAAAAGAACCCATAGGATACTATATGAGATATTGTTATTACAATATAAGCGAAAGCCAGTACTGATGTCGAAAATAAGTTTATTTTTATTCAAGCTGTGACCAAATGAATATCTCTCAAGTGCATCGATATCAATGAGAGTGAGTCAGGGACTGATGCCAAATCCCGCGAACAATAACAAACAGGCAGTGTGCGTCCTGTGCAAGTTACGAGGCGAACAAAACCGTCGTTAGTCAACGAACTGCTACCTACCACCAGCCCATAACACAGTTCATTATTTATATTAACAGTTTAGCAGTCAGTGGCAGCTCTCTCGATCCCGACTTATGGCCGCGTGAATATGCGTGGGCATTATTTGTACCCTTGTTAAGCGCTGAGGATATTATAAAAATGATTCCTTTATCCGCGCTGTGACACTCGCTGGAAATTGGTCGTTTAATTTATGATCATCATAAAAAAGGATTCGAACCCGTGCAGGTTGGAATTTCATTCATAAGAACGCAGAGGCGTTTGGGTCTTTATGGATGGATGTTTTCATTAATTTAACGCGGATGCGGCGATGCCACCGAGGTGTCGGGTGTCCGGTGACACTCACACAGATCTGACAGATAGCGAGGCTCGTGCTGCGACTACCGTTCGTCCTGCTCCAGCATTTGTCACACCTCTCAGGTTTCTCTGACGTCATCCACATAAATATTGCATTCAGATCAATGTTCCTAGTGACTATGATCGCGGAGCTTTGATAAGTGCCGATCTATCTTTGATATGAAGAAGTGCAACTCATGGTCAAGTCGTGTTACGGTTATTTACATATTAAATCACGCATTCCTTGAGAGTCGAGTGCGTGACTTAATTTATTGCCGCGATCAATGTAAAATAATTCTTAGACATTACAGAAGATCAGTCATTATTCATTATGAGTGGTGGATGATGCGGCAGGGGAGCACGTCAGGCCACCGAGTGACCGGCGCGCGGCGCGGCAGGCGTAGAGGTGCGCGCGCGCACATCATCAGATAAGCGACAATAACTCGATACGCGTTCCAAATAAGCTCAGGAGCGCATTAGTTAGCCCGGTGACCGACACCGACAGTTCGCCTAATCCACTCAAAACATTCGGAGACATTTGTCGGCTCGCGGCGGGGATCGGGTGATCGATAGCGCGACTCGCCACAAAACGATAGATAAAAGCCGATAAGTCAGAAGAAATATGACGCGAACAAAATCGGGAGATGTACGTAATAAGATAAAAGTCAAACAATGATTCGACCGCGGATTCGCCGCGGCATAATTTATGTGACAACGCGTGATGGACGAGCGGCGACTTTCGGTAAACTATTTACATACGGCGGCGGCCGCGCTGTCGGATTGGGTTCTGCTTGTGACAGAGGGTGGGGCTTAGTACCGAAAACAAATGTCACTGTTATTTATTAGGTTACGGTACTATTAAGCCTAAGACGGGAATTATGGTTTGGGTATAGCCAAACCGTTCGGTAGCGTTTAATCCGGCGAAAAATTTGGAAAAGCTTCTTAGCTACGAGTAGTTTTTGGGTGAAAACAGAAACGGACCACACATATTAATAATCTAATTATTCGTTAGTCACGATTATAAGACACAGTTCGTAACAGCCAAGTTTAACCAAGTTTGCGTTGCGAGACTTGCGAGTGACTTCCAGACGTCTCGGCGTCTTCGTAGCGCTGTGCGGTCCCCGGGCGATCTCTCTAATTGAATCAAATCCCGCGGTCTCGCGCCCGACACCGGCTCCCTTAGCACGTCGACTTAGATTACTTCCGTCTGTAAGCAGGTGGAAGCGTCATATAGCTGGTTATATGCACTAGGGGTTGCAAATAATAATGTGAATTTGGAACTACTGCAGAACGAAAAGTTGGGATTACATTTGTCCATGATGTCGCATTTTCTTCGCGGGTCAACTTATAAAAGCATGTAGAATACCAAATTTACCAAAATTTTTGGAGAAAGGGATGCAGGACAGTTCTGTACTAGATTTCAACGAAACAACTGCAGAGTGTGGTATTTATCGACTTGCATCGTAATCAAGAATCGAATCTTGCATGTGCGCGCTGTCAACTCATATTTTCCTGCTACACCTTCACGCAGAATTTTAAGATGATTTTACATTCTCTGAATAAATACATTTGAGCATTAGAAAACAAAACGTCATTTGTAACCGCGTAAGTCCGAAAACAGCTTCCTATTTATCTATTCACATTGACCTTATTGCGTACGGAGATGGTTGGGTTGTTTCAGTGGGGTGATAGCTGTCGCCGTGTCAAGAGATCGGGACACAAATTGAGTTGGTAGCTACAGAGGACGGTCGTAGGTGAAAACGTTAGGCGAGCGACAATCCCCGCGGAGACAGCGCCGAGGCAGCTCCGTTTTTATCTCGACGCTCGGCGCCGCGGCGCGGGCGCTCGACCGTGTAATTGGATGAGAACGGCGCGATCCCAATAGCGCGCCCTTATCTGTTCGCGGCAAATCCACCCCCGCCCGCCCCTCCGTACACCCGCGACGCCCGACAATAAGTTTTTAGTGAGTAATTCAAGATAACCCCTTGATGTTGTTCATTTTCACACTTCCTTTCGCGAGAACAGCTCTTTATTGCGTAATATGTAACTGTCTCGTCGCCGACGGGAGTCCCGGGGGCTCGTACACAAACTTCGCCCCTTTTATGATGTTAATGCGATCGCCTCCGACCCTCCTATCTGGATAATGATAATTGCTTTTTCCGAAATTATTGTTTGATGTTGTCGCTCGATGTAATTTCTCCAAGTCCTTTTAAATGGAGTTTTGACTTTTGACGTTAGCAGGTAATTCGTTTTAAATATTTTCTAGGCAATCTACTGGGATAATTATTATGTTTAGTTGGTTAAAATGTTTTTACAAATGTCTATTAGTGGTCACAATATTTGTTTGATCAAGATAATTGATCGCTTATTAAATAACATAGCTCTGCTATGTTATTTAATAGGCGATATTTATTCATTACTTGGAAAAATAAGTATTCGTATAGGCTGCATATTCATATTTATCTTAATTTTGACATACGTTGGGCGACACTGTGCTACGGAATCTTCTCTACAATATACTCCCCTGGCTAACCCTCGAACACCCTGTGTTACTCGTATATACTTCTAACTCTTTGCATGAGTCCACAGTTTAAAAGAACTGAGTTAGTACAACAGAGTAATCTAACTGAAACATAATTATACCGACCAAGAATTATAGAGGGCCTATACTTTATCAAGTAAAATAATAAAAGGAGTTTTTCTAATGTCGTACATTTCATATTTCCTTCAAAACGGCCGCTGGTTACAACAGACAAACCTTCGTCGAAAGCCAACGCTAATCATTTCCCGAGACTGATATCAGTAGACATACGGCAATCCTTTCTAATGGGTGCACGATAAGCTGCAAAGTCCTAAATTGCGCCACATCTCGCAGTCCGGGAGGCAGTGTTCTGTTTATCTTTATCATTTACGTGTGCGGCATGGTTCAGGAGTGTGCTCGCGAACTGTCGTCATATTCCAGCGCTATCTGATGGGGTCCCTCGGGGACGCGCTATCTCCGCGCCTAACCGCAGCTCCGGAAACAACTGCTGGCACAACTACGACATGTTTATATTTTTAAATTGTACTTAATGTTTTGGTGGGGAAATTCTAATACTGTGTTTTTCTCGCGAGGGTCACAGCTTTTGGAAACAGTTTTTATTATTTTTTATACGTGTTTGTGAATATCCTCGATTCTCATTACATAAATTTGTTTGAGCTCCTTTTAAAATTACTTATTTTGGGTCTGCACGTATATCCTTTAACATTCAATTAACGAGGAACACCTTAAAAACAGAATGATTCAAACATTTACCTGTTTTGCATCCGCAAATTTAATGCTTTTATATACCTACATATTACCTAAAATGATCGGAAGATTCAATCTTATAAACCCCATTCAATAACGCAAAAAGCAATTTGGAAGTTCGTAGAACAATTTCGTCAGATCAAAACACGAATGAAGCTCATCTGATGAGAGATCAATACAAGAGGCTGCGTGTACCGGGTACAGTGTGCCAGGAGTCGCGGCTCACGTCGCCAGCTCTCATTTAAGGATCCGCCGAAAACTTATTTTTTACTGTGTTCATTATTTTGAGTGAAATTGCGAGAGCATTAAGTTGAGTATAGGGTGGGACGCGACGGGCCTATTACCGGCCGCCTTGTAATCAGAGCCGCGCCGGCCCCATCCGCGCCAACACAACACTCGAAACACATATCATTAATTTGTTAGCGATTTCTTGGACTGTTCCTCGAATTGCTGAGAAGTGACATACCATGTAACAGTTATTACCTTTCAAAAGAGAGAACTCTGTGCATTCAGTTATTTAAAAAGATTTCGGCAACACAGGTTGCTGTCGAGTTATTTTGTTTTTGTGTTTTTAGGTCATATTTTAATATTTTTTTCGAGGATTTAAATAAAAAACTCGATAACATTGATCATTATATGCTATAGTTGTAGTATGCATATAATATATTCAGCATAATTTTACACTTGGATGTTACAATTTAACATAGAGTCGGTATCAGCGCGGCGCGGCGCGGGCGGACAGAGCGCGGCCCGTGGCAACGCATCGTAAACGTGCCATCGGCGAGCCTGCCCTATAATTTCCTCCCTAATTTTCCCATTTTAAACCTGTGATCCAAATTAGGATTTGCATAAAATTGTTAATGACAGTTAACGCAATATTCGACGTGTCAAAATTGGCGTCTACCTATTCCAATTTTATTATGGAATATGGACTATATTATCGCCGAGATCCTCTTAAATTGGGTTCGAGCGGATAATTTGGCTTAAACATTTGGTTGAGCAGAAGCTAAAAAAGTTAATGTGAACGGTATTAGAATCGCTTTTTATAATGCCGTGCACGTAAGATTTATAATGTCTGCTATTGTCCCGCGCAATGGGAACATTCTGCTACAATGACGGTCATGAGACAGACAACGTAGCTGTGACCGCAGAGATTACTAAAATGTTTCGGAGCCGTAGTTTCTTGGGTGGCAATAATTTCTTATTCTAACACTTTATTACAGCTAAATAATGATAATAAGTGAGTGAGAGAGCTCTGCGGTGGCGTGTCTCCTGTAGCCTGTAATCTTGCGCCGGCCCTCAATCACGCATTTCTCACCCGAGCGCGTTGAAAAAATAATACCTCCCAGACATTTGTCTATAATTTGTCGGATGCCGCACGTCCGCCGCACGTACGGAACCTCGCACACCCGAAACGTAGCAGCTGAATCCGCTTCTATTCCTTTGTTATTTTATTTAGACAGTAGCTTTCTAATATATCTACACTATAATTTTCTGTACATAAGTATAATTGACTTCTGTTGGGTTTTAATATAAGCAATTTGGAGTGTTACGCGGAATTACAGATTTAGTATCTGAGTTATTTAGAAGTGTAATGATATTAGGATACCGAAAAAAACTGAAGTCTTACAAAATAAAATAGGTTTTTGTCGTCTGCTACGGTTATTACATATTTACATCAGATTTATCCCACAAAAGCGTTTATCCTGTCAATCGTATTCTATTCATTCGCCACGTGTGTTATGACCGCACCGAAATTCCCGATGTTATGGGAAATTAGCCGACAAACTTACACATTCTATAGTGTTATTTTGACAGTTGACTGACAGTTGCTTTCGATGAACAATTATGCGTAACCGACAAGTGACGTAAACCGAAATAATATGACAACATGGCTTTTATTTCCACAGGGCAGCCATCAAAACAGTTAACACCGTAACAATGTGAACTTGGGCAAATAATAAAAGTATGGAAATGAAAATGTTACATGTTTTTTGATCAAGAATATGAAACATTGATTTGCCTAACATATTGGTGTTATTACGGTAACAGTTAAAAATTATCTCATAAGTTATTAGGGTTACCTCTATGCTTTACACAAATGCAATAACAACAAAGAATAATCTGAGTCGATCATATTTGCTCGATTTGCTCGAACATCACTATAGTTCTTCGATTCAGTCCGATAACTTTCATACGACATTATTGGCAAGAAAAATAAACTGTTCTCCGAAGTTCGATACGCGATACAATCATTTCGAGACACGAACGAAGAACGTTTAGCTCGCCACACTGTCACTTGGGCCACACAGCTCGGCCTGTCAGGCTGGATGAACGATTGCTTTTTGAACGCTACCTACAGTCCCGGGCCACTCAGACGCACAATGTCCATTCATGTAAGACAAGTTCGTGTTGCTGCCACAAAATCGATGTTAATCTTCTTCATCTTTACGCCTTTTTATCCTCGCGGGTTAGTAATAAGCCGGAAGACACATTTAATTTAAACTGTCTACGTTACAAATGATGTACCCGTGTATCATGTGTGACATGTTGTGGTTACTTTTAAGATGGCATGACGGGAAGAAGGCTCTTAGGCAAGGTTCCTAGCAGCTATCGTGACATGATCTATGTCATGGGAGTGCTACTAGGCTTTTAGCAGTGACGTGATGTGCACTCAGTAATTTCCTTGGTTGTCACCTTTATGCTCAGTCTTATAAGTTGATAACAATTTGCGCTTGAAGAAATTGGCGTAAAGACACTGGTATATAATTTTAGCGTTCAGACATGGAACAAAATAATTGCCGTGACAAATTCATAACTGTTGGCGAATTGTCGTAATATGTTTTTTTATAAGGCCTTCGACAGACAGTGGCGGCAGGTGAGAGAGTTGATCGACGCTCGATAAATTGGATTGACAGCTGGTGTGTTGCTTGCGCAAGAGTAGCTGCCGTTCTCGTGTCAGACTTGTTTGCGTTTCCCAACTTGCAGATAATCGCAACAATCTTCGACTGTTAGAGCTATTGTGTTGCTAATTTACTGGTGTTTTGTTGTACAGATACAGGATTTGTAAATAGTTCGTTTAGCGAGATACCGTTTAGGAACTAATCACGTAATGAAAGCGAAAGCATAAATCCATCAGGTTCGGTATCTTATATGAACAGCTGTCGCTCGTTTACATTATTTTGTTTTAGAAGTAGAGTTATGCTTTTGTTTTGTATCGAAATATGGCATTATTTTACACAACATCTAAGATTAATACTATTGTTCATTGAGGTTTATTTAACTTCCTGAAAATAATCTTCTAAATATATAATTATAACTCAAAGGTTACTGATTGACATAGTGATCTATCAACACACAGCCTAAATCACTGGACGGATTGGGCTGAAATTTGGCATGCAGGTAGATGTTATGACGTAGGCATCTGCTAAGAAATAATTTTGATCAATTATACCCCCAAGGGGATGAAAGTTTGTAATTTGTATGAAACTTTGTCAATTTGCGAATGAAGTTGCGGGCACAGCTAGTTCTACATAATTGTACAGACTAAAACTAAGTTGTATAATCCGTCATTTACACACTGTTTTCAGTGTCGACAATGAAAAAGTAATTTTCGTGGACTCCACGATTAGCAAATCTATTTCATAAAGATGGTTACCAAAATACTGAGTTCGAAAAATGCAAAAGGTATTTGAATACACTAAGACAAAAACCTGTGTGTTAATATTTTACTAGATGTTGTCAGCGGCTTTGCGTTACAACTAAACATCCAAATCCGTTTAGTAGTTTTTGCGTAACAAACATCCATTCATCCTCACAAACCTTCACATCAGCACACATCAAAAAAAGTTGGTAATAATTAGCAAAAGTTGTTTTTTTTTTTAATTTTATGGAAAAACAATTGAACTGTTTTATTGAGAGAAGAAATCATAACATAATAATATAATCTACTAAAACTAAAGTGATCGTAACGTGTTTTATGCGTGTTCGAAATTCGAACTATTTAGTTCCGTGTTCACATGCCTGTAACGCCATGGCATAGGAGTGGTGTAATGGTGGTAATGTCCCATTGTGCTTGGATGGCGGTCGCGTCGCCTAGTGACGGATTACCGGCTCTTTAGCCGCTTATTGATACACAAGGCTTTGTATCCATTACCTTTGGTAGCTGCCGACCGGCAGAATAAGGGAAAATAGAGAGGGATGCAACCACAGAAATATTAACGTATAGGGGACTCTTTCATTTTTTTTGCCATTTAAAATAGCAATGTATTCTTAGGATCTCTTGTTGGACACCATGGCATATACGATTAGATACAAAGGAAAAGGATATAACTTCAAAACTACTTCTATTTTTTTTAATCCGCAAAACTATCACACAACGCCATCTAATCCTCTAATCATCTAAGCTAAGCAGAGCTTGTGTTATGGATACTAGACAACGGATAAACACACTTAATATATTTCTGCTAAATACATACATATTATAGATAAATTACACCCAGTCACAGAACAAATGATCGTGCTCATCACACAAACATTTGTCCTAGGTGGGAATCGAACCCACGACCTCCGGCATAGCAGTCAGGGTCACTAACCACTAGACCAACAGGCCAGTCATTTTCTTCTATTTGCACTTCAGTTTCTGCCTACCCCCATGGGAAGAAGAGAGTGAGTTGATGTAATTCTCTTAGATTCTTATTCGGGAAAAGAGTTATGATTGAAACATAAAAAGTATTTTGTAACAATTGCATCTTGTTTACCGAGAGCTTTAATTCTCGATTCCGATACCTTATTGTAAGGTGGTCTAATCATCAAATGCACCCCTCCTTGAGTGAAGCGGATGGGACTGTCAGTCTACGCACTAAAATCCAGTGTCCCTTATATTACACTTTACTTTTCAAGGTCACGGTTACCTCTCTAGACAGTCCAGTTAGGCCCTATATTTGGTCCCCTTCAAATACCTTAAGCTCTTTGAGGTACGCGTGGAACACGGCAAGCGTCAACGCGAGCATGGTACATGATCAGACGGCGAGTCACCATCCGACCGTATGGACAGGTCTCTGACAGGTTCTATAACCTACAATAGTTTTGCGACAGGTCCTGTTGGGTCAATCTTCAATTTTTGAACTTCCGTTGAGGATAATGACGCCCGGAAGTCCAAAAATTGATTGATTGATTTAATTAAAATAATTTATATTTTTGTTTTTTGTCAATGGATGGTTACACTAGCAGTAAAAGTATCGGGCGTCATTATCCTCAACGGAAGTCCAAAAATTGAAGATTGACCCTGTTACAGCAGAAGCCTGTATGTTTTTATAATTCCATACATAACGTAAATCAAATCCTGTCACCAACATAGCAACGTCTTTACCTATACACATAATTAAACAGAGTCACGTATCATTTAAGCGCAGATTAAGGGTGTACTCCAATGACCCTTGCGATTAGTGCCCGTAGAGGAAGCCGGTGGCTACGGAACGCAAAGCCGCCGGTAATTGCGGCTTCACCGATATCCCGGCAAGCCCCAACTTATCCCCGAGGATGTTCGTTAGTGATGCCCACTCACTCAGCCGTATGGGAAACACTTTCGGAACAATTGCCAACTGATTGTGCTGCTCCGAAACAAACTGCTATTAAACTGAGTTGAGATTCAATGACATTTCACGAATGAAGTTTTGAGCTAATTTCAAGCTCGCTCGATATTGAAATTATTGATTTAGTAGCACGAATATCAAACTATAGCAAATATTCGTGACAGACAACTAACCTGCGTAAGGGCCTATACGCACCACGTTTTTAAAACGCGCCGTCGATGAGCGTTTATGAAACGCGGGTCGACGGCACGTTTTTATCAAACAGAGCAGTTTAAAAAACGATCTCCTGGGTTTAAAACAAAAATGAAGTATCGACTAGTAAATAATAAAATGTTTAATCATCGTATTAGTAGTAGCCGGACCGAACTCAATGCCTTCTTGGCGCATTTTCTACGGTCCGAGGATCAATGATATAAAAACAATCACACTGATAAATTACTATCAGAGTTAACTAACTGAAGTGAATGTTAGTGATTTCTTTCACCGCGCTGCTGCCGCATGCCGCCCGCACCGATGCGCGCGCGCAAGTCATCCAGGCATCTCGGCGGCCATCACAAATTACAAACAAAAAGCTAGGAGCGTCCTAATCTGACGTCGCATCACGTTCGATCATCGACTGATCATGATTTACGGACACGCTGAACGGTGATAGGTGATCAGCTCCATAACAATTGATTCTCGTTTGTTGAACTTGTGCGCGCATCATCCATTTCTGTTCATTGTACTTAGTCATGGCACAGCGTCGAATCGCACTCGCCGATATGTAGTCAACAAATCAGTACAATAGATGTTTCATAGGAGCAACCGCGCTTTCAGTTAATTCGCATATCGCAGAACAAGTCAATTTCGCAATAGGTCACGTGGCTTACTAAGCCTCTAATGAATTGTGATTTATGAGTTCGGTTTACACAAGCCTTTGTTCACTTTTTCATATTTGGTAACTGGGTTGACGTTATCGATGATGTTAAACTGCAGTTGCGCAACTGATTCATGTACCATTTATCTTCAAAAAGTTTCAGCCGATGTTTGTTTAACAATCTACTTATAATCGCATTAGTTTTTAATGTTACCCAAGTTTTTTGCTTATTTCTCTAAAAAAACCTGATTGATCATCAGATTCACCTGTGAAATATTCTAAAAATGTATGTAACAAAAGCGAAGAATTAAAGTATCGATCGATCACAACACGAGTTTTGTTTAGCGCGTCTCTGGCGGAGCTGGGTCGGCTCGGGGCACGGAGCCGGAGCCCACGTCAGCCCACCTGTCCGATTAGCATCACCTCCTTTATACGGGTCACTCAGTGACGGCACTCCGCCGCACGCCGCGCCACCAATTGAAATCTGTTTCGTTATGCCGTGTCAAAGGATCTAGCTGACGCGGAGCAATGCCGCTGGATTACATGACTAATAGCGACGCAACGCATTCCCCAACTTTATAACTGTTGCGTGATTCAAAACCAATCAACGTTATAGTCGGCACTCAACGATATCAAACTTCCATTACCGTGCAATATCAATAGACTAACAATCGTCTGCTTAATTGATTACAAAAACAATATTGTTGTTAGCGCTGGGGCCGCGGACGGATACGTTTACTTCCCGGTTCTTGCATATTAATCCGAATTAAAAGCAGCGACGGGTACCAAATGCCGAGCATTAACCGTCCGGCCCTAGAGACTCCATTACGGGCAATAAAATGCCTATTATTATCGAGGGCCGAAAAGCTGATGCACGCGATGCAATTACTTGATTGGCGGTGTTCTGGCCTGTTCGGACTGAGTCGTGATTGATGGTGTACATAATTAGAAAACACTTCAGCGTGTGTCTTCATCGGCACAATCTTAATTGCGGGCAGCACTTACTGCGCTGAGTCAAACAGCACGTGCCACAGCATCCCTGGCTCGCTGTAGCCGCCGCGGCCGTCGATAATAACTCGATACTGTCTGAAAAACATTCACGTTTGATGTACGGCACGGCTGCAACCACGATAACGGTTGAACGCTGCTTTATGTGCCACTGATACGAGCTCAATCACATTTCATAAGACATTAAAGAAATTCTTTGAACCATTACCGTTTGTTGTTTATAAGGGGTGCGTCTTTAACAGCTTGAAATAATACTGTTTGATCTGACGTCATTGGACTTAGAAATATTGAAGGTATGACATATATTATATATTCTGGACTGACTGTAGAAGGCTTCACTTCTTATAGCAATTGATTAACTAATTTAAAGCCAACTCGCACTAGGCCCACATAGTCGACGGCACGGTTAGCACAGTGGCTGAGCGATTGGACTGCTGCGCTGCTTATCGTGTTGCGGGTTCGATTCTCGTTACGGATAAATTAATTGATCTACAAGTAAGTAGTTGTTTCGGGTCTGAGCGTTTGTGTATGTAAGCGCACCCACGATACAGGAAGAAATTAGTACTAGTTTGTGGCAATGTTATTAAAAAGAAAAGAAAAGTGGATTACGGCCCATCTCTCTCTCAGAGAGTAGGACTGTGTCCCGGCTCTTGTGGGAACATCATCGATTATGGTTATACTAAGGTCACCAGCAATTAGAATAAACTGTCAGCAAACCAGCTTATGCATAAATATACAGTGTGTCCGGGCACGAGTTAGCGATATTTGAAGGGAATATTCTAGGCTCTTTTTCATCGACAAAAATGCTTAAAAAAAAATTCTTACTCCAAAACTTCGCGAATGGCAGCCATTTTAATTTTTTGATCTGTGTGTACAATAAAATGCAAATATCTTTGAATCCAAGAGACCTACATTCATGCAAATGACTTTATTGCAAAGTTTAACGTTGAGGCTTATCAAAAACGTACGAAAGTTTTTTAAAATAATATGTAAAAATAACCAAAAAATAAGGGCAAACAGGAAATTGTACACAAAAATTACTGAATCATTTCACATTTTTAACTCTAGCTTGATAAGTACCCCTGAATTTTGCTAGGGTTTTTGCATTAAATTAAAAGTATTTGAGTCAGGCTATAAAATGATGTCAAAATTATCACTCTACATTAAGTATCTTAGGAGTTATTCTCACTTGAACATCACCCTTCCTCAGCGCATGTACCCTAATATTACAGGTGTCGGATTCTTTGGGTGAGCTAAATCGTTCCAACGAATATTTATGAGCTGGCATTATTGACCACCGCGTAAATGATCCCCAAGTAACCATCCTTAAACTGAAATAGTACAGTTTCTAGGATTTATTGCTGCGGGGCGAGACGGAAGGGTAATGTTCAATTGAGAATGACTCCTAACATACTTAACGTAGAGTGATAATTTTGATATCATTTTATAGCCTGACTCAAACACTTTTAAATGAATGCAAAAACCTCAGCAAAATTCAGGGGTACTCATCGAGCTAGAGTTAAAAATGTGAAATTATTCAGTAATTTTTGTGTACAATTTCATGTTTTCCCATGTTTTTTTGGCTATTTTTACATATTATTTAGAAAACTTTCGTAAGTTTTTGATAAGCATAACATTTAACTTTACAGTAAAGTCATTTGCATGAATCTAGGTCTCTTGGATTCAAAGATATTTGCATTTTATTGTACACACCCCAGTTCGACAGATCAAAAATTTGAAATGGCTGCCATTCGCGAAGTTTTGGAGTAAGAATTTTTTTTAATGCATATTTGTCGATGAAAATGAGCCTAGAATATCCTCTTCAAATATCGCTAACTCGTGCCCGGACACACTGTATATGACGTCTTACTTCAGAAGTCTACTACGTCAGCATCCACTGTACGAGTAAAAGAGACAGAAAAGACTGTAAACTGTTATATCTCAGTTTACCATAAAGATTTCTGGACTATTTAGATTTAATCCCAGATCAGAGCCCTTAAAGTGTTCATAATTGCGCAATACACAACATGAACCCACAGTTTATATTTCGCTTACATTAATCAATTTAGTAACATTAATTTAATAACCAATTGAGGTAATTAATTGACTTAAAAGCACACATCATAATGACTCAACTCTTGAAAGATTTCAATTTGCGTTCGGCGCTGTTTTCTTTCCATTTCTACATGTGTAAGACGCACTCAAAATACTTCCTAAGCTGCTTTGCAAATGATACAAACCATCAGGCGGAGAGTGAGCGCCCGATAGTGGCCGACACCTCGCAGATTTATGACTGAATGCCGATATGGCCGCTATTTCCGGACGATATTGATATTTTCAACTCGCTGTACGGCTATTAGCTCCCGACGCGCTAAAGTACTTCGCGAAGTGAATTCGCTGCACCTCAATGAACACCAATATCAATTCCATGCTACGCGAACACATCGGAATAAAAATAACCATAAAAACCGTGATGCAAAACAAAGTATTCTCTGCTCTGCTCAGATTGCGCTACACACTGAAGGTTGGCGCTGCATTTTATATTATTTACCACGGATTTGTTGGAAGTGCAAGTAATTGAAACTACTTTACAGTCGCAAAGCTTTTCTTAGCTTGGTTGCATAAGTCGAGGTCTGCGAGGCGGATGCAGATCGGCGGCCGGTGGCACCACGCGCTGCTCCGCAAGTAATCAACCTATTAATAAGGGGCTCAGCACTAATGCGACCAATTAAAATGGTGACTCTCGTCTTGAGACGCCCACAGTTTTTGGGCTCGTTCCAGCCGGATTAGGATTGCTTCGACGAACTTACTGTGTGTTTTAAGCGTTGTGCCGTCCAGACTTCACGCGATTGTGTTTTATTTCGTTTTCATGAGAATTTTATGTAAATTCGCAATATTAATATTCAATTGTCGATAGCAGTCATCGCCCGTAATTTCAGCCGGGGGCGAGCATTATGTATGGACCGTGACCGCGTTGACAGGGCGGGAGGAGGGCGGCGGCGGCGTCTTTGTCGGCGTCGGTCTTTGATCGGTGCGCGGGCGCCAGTAGCGACGGGTTCGAGTGCCAGTTTACGAGCACCGACGCGTTTTATTACCAGCTGCCTGCTTCAATCAATAAGCGCGAACGGCCATTAGCCAACCTACGCGGTGCCAATGTTGCAGCGGCCAAAATTCACACGCATGCTTCAATGACTTTGGTTTCCACGTAGTTCCATCTCATTCATTTGAAAGAATATTACAAACAAACATTACTTATGACTCAACTGAATCTTCATTAAAGTAATTCAACGCCAGTAATTTAACTAAAGTGATAAACGTTTCTGTCTTGCGAATGAAAGGTAAATACAGCGTAATCAGCTACTTAAATCAGTTTGTGCAAGTTGTAACAATCAGCTGAGGTAAATGGGAACAAGTTACAACTTATTATAATTATGTACTTACTATTGTTGCGGTAAGGCTTGCAACAGATAATAGCAGATAGTGTAACTTAGCTTACGGCGACGTTAAAAAATAAGTGAATGTGGCGTTTATGTTGCGTATTTTTTATAGGGCATTTGGAATCCTGGCTCATAGTACCTAATAAAGGCTCTTCTAATGACTATGTGTACAATCTGTATAAATACATGTCAGAATAAGTATTCACATAGACTTTGCTGCGTTCAAGCGTTTTTGCCATACCTATTATTGGAATCAAATATAGCAGCTCACAATTTTGGACTTAATATTAGTAGTCATTTTTACCAGTGGTGCTAGACAACTGGGCTGCTCCCAGTTGTAATGTCCCTTTGTGCCTATTGGCCTTGTTTTGTTCTGTCTCCTTCTTGCATGCATGGAAGTGGAAACATATTTTTCTTACTCCTCCACTATTCTTTTCTGATTAATTTCGTTGCAGAATCCAAGACAGGTAAATTCATTCTCCGGGATACGTCGAGCTATAAATTGTCTCGGCGCTTTTCTGGTGGTTGCCACTGTTGATTCTGGCTCTCAGGAGTTGCGGTGGTTTGGGAATAGGGTGGTGGGTAGTCCCAATTTAAAAAAAATGTCTTTGGTCTAGCTCTTAACTTTAGACCAAAGACTATGTGAGTAAACTGGGCAAGAATTAATTCGAAAATTAGAAATTTCATGGTTTTTCAGAACCCAGTTAACTGTATTTAATTATTTAAGACCACCCCCATTGTGATAGATACTGGAAAATATCGGTTTCAGTATCAGTATTTTGGTTACACGTTACGATGACTGTAGCTCAAAAAGTCTAAGCATGATTGTAGTTACAAGCGCAAAAATAATTCACGAAAAACTTAGAAATGCATAGAGAATATGCAGCTCAGTTTCAGCCGACAGCAGACGTCGACATATTCCTCGTTACGATTTTTTTTTTTTTTTGGTGCTAAAATCATCAAATGAGTCCTCCCGCCCTGGGTGGCGGAAGGGACTGTCAGACTCTTACTGACTAAAATCCACCCGTGTTCCTTCCTATGCCCTTTACGTTCCGGGGCCACGGTAACCTGGGTTAAGAAAAAACCCGCGACCCCAGCAGGCATTTGGCGCGAAAGACGACGCGCCACCGACCCGGGCTTGGTCCTTGGTCGGACGGCGAGCTACCCATCACTCACCGTCCGCAAGCCCGCTCCGCCGCTGTGCCCTCTGCTGATCAGAGGGACACGCGTTGGAGCATCCACACGACAGGCTATTCGCATACGGGCAAAGAGACCACTTAGGTACACAGTGCCTAAGGAAGAGTTTTTGCCCGCATCCCAGGGTGTACCGGCCCGAAAAACTGGTCTTCCCCCCGGACGTATCCGAGGGGGAACTCAAGTCCACGGGCGCACGTGGAGGTTTCCTGTCATAGAACCCCTCCTCGTTACGCTTGGATCGTTTAAAACAATTAATCGATACAAGCAGCTACCGGCGAGAGATTCTCTCGGGTAATATATTTAGCGTCATTAAGTATCGATACAATATCGATACACTACCGTATCGGTATCGTTTATGCGCTATAAAGAGAGTACCGCGAAACTGCGCAAAAACTCTTTCATCAACACCAACTAAGGATGGAACGGTAATTAGCTTCGATTGCCAACGAGGATGGTTTTATGCAATGTGATATAATTTTTCAGATTTGCGTAGATTTTAAGATACTGAGGACTTTACAAGGATAATAATGCATTAGTTAATCTTGTATGTCTTGAAGGTCGCTGGAAGACGCTGGATGCAGGCATCGCTTCCAACGTGTATGTGGAGATCTATAAAAGGGACGCCTACGTTCAGCAGTGGACGTCCTATGGCTGAGATGATGATGATGATGATGAAATCTTGTATTGATAGTCATTATCTGGATAAAATAAATAAATAAAAATAACAGCGTGGGGGTAACTGGCTATTAAAACAGAATTTTGGAATACGTCACAACTTATCAAGATAGAGGAAGGTACGGTTACTTATTACAGATATTATATTATGCAAGCATTATTAAGAGTTAAACTTATATACGCACAATTTAATATTTTGTAACATTATGAAACAACACTGGAATACTCGTATAAGCCCCCGTTTTCTTTTTTAATTTTCGTTTTATTCAAACAATTTCATCGTCATCATCAGCCTATAACGTTCCCACTGCTGGGCCTCCTCTCTGTGAGAGGGAGTGGGCCATAATCCACTACGCGGGCCCAGTGTGGGTTGGTAGATGTCACATGTCTTCGAATATTTGGTTCCGTTCCGTAACCGGCATGTCCTACATGCCGGTTTCCTCACGACGTTTTCCTTCACCGTTTTGAGAGCAGTGGTGATGAAATAAATTACACAAAGTAATGCCTGGCGGGGTTCGAACCCACGACCTACAACAGTCAAGGCCAATACCCAATAATCTAAGTATGTAGAATTCTATGGTGCATTCACACATGGTTCATTTCAGTCCACCACCATCCAGGTAATAAAATGATATCGTTACATAGCAGGGCCGCGGTAATAGTCGACGGCGTGCTCTGGCGGCCGAATTTGCAAAAAATCACGCCTCAACAGTAAACCTTTGTGTACTTGCAGTTAGTACGGTCTGCAAATACAGTTTGTGGCCTGAATGCTTAAAAATATATTGAAAAAAGAAAAAGATTTTGTTTCGTATTGGTATTCGTATATTTATTTGAACTTTTTGCATATGTAACAAAACAGTACATAGGTGGACTTAATGCCTTGTGCATTCTCTTCCAGTCTACCTTAGCTTCTTATTCGCCTTGAATCCTGATATCTGTTCTCTTACAGATTACTCTACGCATCATGCGCAAATGGTTTTGTAGATGGAAGAATCGACAAAATTATAGAATCATCATCATCATCATCAGCCTATTAATGTTCCCACTGCTGGGACACAGGCTTCCTCTCTGTGAGAGGGGGTGGGCCATAATCCACCACGCGGGCCCAGTGCGGATTGGTGGATGTCACATGTCTTCGAATTTTTGGTTCTAGGACATGCCGGTTTCCTCACGATGTTTTCCTTCACCGTTTTGAGAGCAGTGGTGATGAAATAAATTACACAAAGTAATGCGCCTGCCGGGATTCGAACCCACGACCTACAACTCGTAAGTCGGGGCCGATACCACTGGGCCACCACTGCCAATTATAGAATGTAGAAGGATATCTATCGCCCAAGCATGGCGACGAAATGTCCTAAAAACGTATAAATTCTTTAATCTTTTACCGATGGTGCCATAATCAGACAAAAATATATCTATCTATGCTTGGTAGAATAGACATAGTATTGGTCATGCCACGCGTCTTGTTCTGAATGTCCATGTCTCGGTTACACCTATATATCAGATTTGGCTGGCTACATGATACTAGTGTAATGATAATAATTAGCAGAAACACGTTATTGATAGCCTTCGAGTAAAGCTGTTTTAGCAAAACCGTTTTAGCACTGAAACTGAATAACAAAATATTAATGCCACATTTGCAGACGCTACGTGTGAAAGCGGGCGGCACAAAGAGCGGGCAAGCCAAGCTTACAGGTGCTTAAATCGCGATCAAACATGATCGAGACGCTCTCTCCGCTACCTCGCATAATATCGCTCCGCACATGATAATTTATATACCTTATATGAAACTTATACGCTTATCCGCCAACGTAATGGTGAGAAAATTGAATCGCGGCGTTGAATATTCTTAGCACGTAAGTGTTTTTGTTTAAAATATTTAGCTAGGTTCGGTAGTTTCGTAAGGTTATGAATTTCTAGATCCTTTTCGTATTAGTAGAGAATTTTCAGTCAAATATACCGGCACCACGGACGGGGTCCCTATATGTATACCTGTAAGAATTAACGGGGCGTACGTAGGGCTAAATGCCTGCCGGGGTCGCGGGACTGGCTTATAAGAGCCCCCGTGGCACTGGAAAGCAAACGGTAACCGAGAAAACAGGATGTATATATAAGTCGTTAAGTTTTTTTAGCACGAGCTACGGAAGGACTGTGTGTCTGTGACTGTGATGATTATGATACCACCCCACAAAAAGTATAGTGGCACAAAAAATTGGAAATATGCACTCAAATCATATTCCTAAACTAGTGTTTGCCCGCGGCTTCGCTTGCGTTAATTTAGAATTTGAGAAACAATACGGATCGTGTAAGTGGCGCCATCTGGAATATGAACGTATATTTGTTTTTCTCGGCAACAGCTCTCTTCTATTTTAGGGGATGGAAGGTACCTTATATTCCGTGTCTATACTCCTGACAATGTAGGCATAAACCTACGCAAAATTTTGGGACGATCGATTCAGTAGGTAGTTTGCGTGAAAAGGTAAAAAACAAACATACTTGCATTCATAATATTAGTTTAGATCAATAATGTTATACGTAGGTACCTACATAGTTTGCACAGGAAACGTCCTTGTTTGAGCGACATTAATTTCAAAGATCCGTGTTTATCTTAAACATTAGACTATCATTTTTGGTCGATTTACAGTATCGCTGCAATTTGTATTTGTTATCGAAACAATAAATTGTGTTTAAAATAATATCTAACTTACCTATCTCCTTATCCTAGAACTACTGAAGAAGAGAACTACTGAAAAATATAAGAAAAAATTCAAATTGCAATTTAATTTATATTGAAATAAACGTAAACTTGTTTTTAATTATTTGAAACTCTCACAGGATAAATAAAATCCACAAAAAGTGAAAAAGAATAATGCAAGATTTGATCCTGAGACCCATTGCACGAAAGTCAAGCAGGTCACCACCCAGACTGGCTGGTCCGCTGACAGTAGTTTTCAAATAGCGATTCTTATACAAATGTCGAAAATGACTGAAAATCAACATATTATAACATTGCTAATCCCCCAAGGGGAATAGCGTAATCATACATATCCTATTAATTGAAGAGCAGTTTAAGGAATATTTGAGGAAAAATTAAATAAATAATATCTAGTGGTTTAGCTTCCAACTCCCAACAAACAGAAAAAAAACAACATAATTCAAATTTGCTTATCTCCTAGGGAAAATAGCGTAATAAGACACAGCCTATTAACAAAAGGATATTATTAGGAATATTTGAGGAAAATTTGATCGACAACTTAACAGTAGTTTCGGAGATAGAACAAACCAAAAAAACATAAAAAAAATCGAAAAAAAATAAAAGTTGATCTGGCATCAGAATCGATCCCTTATTTCGAAAAAAATACAAAAAGAAAAAAATATTCAATGTACAGGAATGACAGCTCTACGATTTTATTTTAAGTAAAGATAAAGATAAAGATAAAGACTAGCTGTGCCCGCGACTTCGTTCGCGTGGATGTCGGAACTTAACAATGTATTTTCTTTTAAATTGACAGAGTGTCATACAAACTTCCATCCCCTATTTTATCCCCTTGGGGGTAGAATGGATCAAAATCCTTTCTTAGCGGATGCCTACGTCATAACATCTACCTGCATGCCAAATTTCAGCACGATCCGTCCAGTGAAAGCACCATCTATCGACAATCAATGAACTATTTTATTGCAATGTTATGATTTTATTGCTGTGCGGTTTAACATTCGTCTTAATTGATTCGTTCCATTAGGTACTGATCAGGGACCGAAAACCTTTATAAATTACGGTACCGGTATTGAAGAATTTTGGTTATTTTTCAGACTTAGGTAACCGCTATCTGGGTAATCAGACCGAAGAAAAATGTAACCTCTATTCAGGTTACCGCTTTAATACCGGTTAACTAAAGATAACGACTCTTTGTCACACACAAATGCGATGCGTGCCCTGTGACTATTGCCGACGGCACGTGTGCAAGATAGGGGTAATTTTTATTTCGGTAACCGGTATTAATACTGGTTATGTATTCACTTTTAATAATAAAGGTAATCTATAAAATTACCTGTAAAAGAAAAAAAGGTTGTTACCAAAAAAATACCCGTATTGATCATACCGGTTTCGGTCCCTGGTACTGATAGGTTCTAACTAATACATTTACATCCTCCATCATCCCATATTATATCGCCATGGGGGTTGAATTCATCAAAATCCTATTTAAGCGGACGTCTTCCAATCTTTGATTTCAAGTCAATCAGTCGAAAATCAAAGAAGACTTATAAACTTTCATCCCCTTTTTTATCTCCATAGTGGTGGAATTTATCAAAATCCTTTCTTAAGGGGTGCCTACGTCATAGTAGCTTTATGCATGCAAAGTTTCAGCTCGATCGGTTTAAAATTGACGAAGTTTCATATAAACTTTCATCCCCTATTTCATCCCCTTAGGGGTGGAATTTATCAAAATCCTTTCTTAAGGGTTGCCTACGTCATAGTAGCTTTATGCATGCAAAGTTTCAGCCCGATCGGTTCAAAATTGACGAAGTTTCATACAAACTTTTAATCCCCTATTTCATCCCCTTAGGGGTGGAATTTATCAAAATCCTTTCTTAGCGGATGCCTACGTCATAGTAGCTTTATGCATGCAAAGTTTCAGCCCGATCGGTTTAAAATTGACGAAGTTTCATACAAACTTTCATCCCCTATTTCATCCCCTTAGGGGTGGAATTTATCAAAATACTTTCTTAGCGGATGCCTACGTCATAACATCTACCCACATACCAAATTTCAGCCCGATCCGTCCAGTAGTTTGGGCTGTGTGTTGATAGATCACTATGTCAGTCAGTCACCTTTGAGTTTTATATATTTAGATAAAGATAAAGAAGATTGCAATAATAGAGTTTTCAGCGAGATAAAAACATGGCAATGAACCAACAGCGACTGTTAGGCGGTATTCCACGATACATGATAATAGTTTGGTCGCAGGATTTTCTCATTATATCAGCAGGCATATGCTACTTCCCGGGTCGACGGCGCGTTGTGTCCCACGCGCGCCTCAAATAGCGTCAGCATAATGACGGGGCCCCCCTCTCAGAGGGCCAAAGCCTGCCGGGGTCGCGGGATCATTTCCTTACCGTGACCCCGGAACATAAAGGGCTATTTTTATTTATTTATTTATTTATTTATATTCAGGCTACATTGGCCCATAGACATATACCTTACAAACTAACATACATAATTTTATAAAAACAACTTGTGTTAGTAAATAGAAACTTAAGCCTATGTTAGTAAACACTTCACTTCACTGTGCACTAGTCATTGTGCGTTCTGGTGGCACTTCTCCGCGGAAGCGACGGAACACCACATCCTTCGGCCAAAAGTCCTCCTCCATGACGAGGTGCAGAAAACACGTTGGTACACGCACCACGAACGCCTTGAAGTTGACGTTGCGGCGCGATTCCAATAACTGCACTCTCGGCGTGTATTTGGTCTTCTGGGGCACGTACTCGATGATGTCCTCAGCCTTAGTGGTGTAGTGTAGGCGAGAGATATACACCGGAGTGTTAGGCATGGCAGCACGTATGGTGTTGGGCTCCGTAGGAGCCTTGCCGCAGCGGTTCTTGTTGGCTCGCTGACGGCGCTTCCTCCTTTGCACCGTCACGAAACCATCATCATCAACTGCCCGTTTTGGTGCTTTTTCAAGCACGGGCTTACGAGGAGCGCCAGGCACACTTGCGGTGACGCTAGCAAAATCCCTTTGAGGGGGATTCACCTGGACTGCAGACACTGGTAGCGAGACGGGGCCAGGGGTACGTGCGGCGCTGCTCGGAGGAGCCGCGGTGACGAGCGCGGGGTTGCGAGGCACGCAGGCGGGGCGCACTGCAAGCTCAGCAATCGACGGATGCGCCGGCGACGAAACTGCTGACGCGGAATTCGACGACGACTAATCGAGGCCGGCTCCGCGACACGTGTTTACGTTAGACGCATCGGCAGGTGATCCAATTACCGCCACACTGTTGCGCAATTCGCTAACTGCCTTACGCAAATCAGCGACGGTATTCTGGGATGCATCTAACTTCGTTAGCACATCCGCCAGACGGGCCTTCAGAAAGACAATTTCCTTCAAAAGGCTGGTTACGTCGACGTGGTCGAAGGTGACGGGAGGCAGCTTGTGTAGCTCCTTCGCCACAAAAGTGGGCACGTCGTCAGGGTCGGTCTCCTTGAACAGCGTGATAATATCCTGCAGGCTCTTCTTAGTCCCGTCACGCCGGCGGGACACCATGTGGTCGCGCTTGTTAAGCACACTGAACAATAACAGCTTGGCAGCAGCTATGTCGTCCTCGCTGAAGTTCGTTGCGCAGATCTGGACAGCGGACACCTCGTCCATCACATCCAGCTTTTGTTGCAGGAACGCTAGCAGCTCATTCGCCACTAGTTTGTCACTCATGGCGGGTAAAATACGAGCGTCAGCTTGCGCTGCGCTAATCGAAAAACAGAATATGTAAACACGTCCGCATCGGAACGCAGCACAAGCGATTATAGGACACCGTGGATTTTAGTCAGTAGAAGTCTGACAGTCCCTCCCGCCCTGCCCGGGGTGGGAGGACTCATTTGATGATTTTACCACGCTACAAAAAAAGGCATATGCTACTTGACGACATTGAATTTCTCATTACATCTCTAAAGATATAATAAGATCTGCAACTTTACCGACGCTGATTTTCCAGAGATTGTCTTTGAGCAATAACCAAACAAAAGAAAAATAGTTGTGATACCTCGACGTAAACATTCATGTTTCTTTTTAACGTCGGCTAGTTTCTAACACATGTCCCTAACATGAAATCGAGCTACCTCAGAAGCGATCTTAACAACTAATAACCAAAAGAAGCTCCATAAAAACTTACAAAGCCCATTCATATTTTCTTAACAACTCCACAAAGAGCTCTTAAGAGCACTAGAGCAGTATCAAATGTGTGGCGCCAGGACCCTCGACAGTCGGCAGCTCAGTATACGCGGGTAATCGCTGAGCCGCCGAATCCATCACTCTTGAGCACGTAAATTGACTGAGGAAAAAATGCATGTGGCCCAGATATCTGACGCTGTGTGCCTGTACTTGATGCTGTTGCACTAATGGGCCTTCATGTATGCCGCCTGTACTTTTAGGTAGGGTTTACCTGTTTATAGAAGGTAGTTGGAAAGGAATGAAGGGCAAAATCACATGAGGGTATCAAAGATCATTAAATTCTTGCTTCCGCGAAAATTGCGACATCTAGTCATCTTGTCTCGTTTTTATGACTAATGTTACGTGGGATGTGTGAGATGAAATCCTCAGTCATCAGTTCACAACAGACGTGGGTAGGGAATAATGAAAAAAAAAAACAAAAATACAACTCAAGTAAAGTATCACAATACTTTGTTTGTCCTCTTAACATTATTAACACATCTGTTGTAGGAAAACATCTCTCTTCACCCAAATGGTCGAAAATCACAATTGTCACCAATTAACAGGGTGTGGGCGCGCAAAAAACGACCACCATGATAGAAACACCTTGGCTAATGTGCCAGTTGACAAACCAAGATACAGGGCGTGGAAAAAATATAGTTTTGCGAAACCGCAGGGGTGCCACCTTAGTGGTCGCCTTGTCCAAACATAGACCTCCATGGGTGACCCACGTGGACGACTTCTGATAGGTTTTTAATGAACTTCCAACTTTATTGTAGTTTAATGAAGGTGAGATTAATAATTGTGTCTATTTTGAAGTACTCAGAACAGTATAGGAGGTCGATTTGCCCTATTTAACCTTAGGTGGTCTAGAATAAATTATTTTTTAAAAGAAGGGCTGACTGTATGAACAGTTATTGTTGAATTTTAATCTATTTAGTTTATTGCAAGTGTTGCTTAAGTTATTTAATTCACCTGTCATCTGTTGGAGTTACAAGGGTGACCCAGATTGGGAGAAATACCTAAAGTTGGTACTAATTAGTTACAATGAGGTATATTTATTCTAACCTATCAAAGGCAGTCTAGACTTTGAACTGAGCTTCAATTAGTTTAGAACTTTGATGACGCATTTATCAATTGAGACGCACAGAAATGAACACTGTCCTGTTTCAGTGAATTTCTCAAAACCATATCTAGCGAGATAAATTATTATATTATTCGATTGTTATCGTCGATAACACATTCCCCAGTGCAAACACAACAAAAAATATCGCCAAATAATTCACAAACAATAAAAATCTTTGAACTTTTATACCTTATAGGAGCAATTTTTTGCATGTCATTGTAAGGCCACACGGAGTAACCGCAAAAATCGAGAATGTGGGTTACCATTTAGTTTATACTAGAAGACGCCTACTATAATTCATAAGTACAATGGGGACTGAAAGTGTCCCAATCGAATAGTCTTGAGTGAGACACGAGTGAGTTTCTTGTGTTGATAATAATCAATGGCACAGTAGGAGTTAACGAGAGTTGTATATGGTGGCAGATGTGTACTGGTTAGGGTAGTTTATGTATGAGGGTGATGTCGAAAGAAGACAATTGTTGATCTCCTTCCTCAGTTATGTCAATTAATCATAGGTTAACACAGATTGTGATTATTTTGAGATATGTTATGTGTACTTTCAACAAAGAAATATTTAAGTGGTAAATAACTTAAGGTAGTTCTGTACATAAAGTAAGGTTTCGAGAGTTACGATTTACGCCTATATTTTAGTCGAATTTGACAAAACAATTAATTTTTTGAAAACAAATATTTAATTATTACATAAATAACATTAATAAACTTGGGCAAGAACATCCTACTACTATTATAAAGGCGAAAGTTTGTAAGTATGGATGTATGGATGTTTGTTACTCTTTCACGCAAAAACCACTGAACGGATTTGGCTAAAATTTGGTACACACATAGTTTATAATCTGGATTAACACATAGGATAGTTTTTATCCCGATTTTATGTTCCCGTGGGATAACTTTCGAGTAGTAGCGGGTGAAGCCGCTGGCAACAGCTAGTTATACATACCAAACAAAATATGTAAAATATCATTGTTACCAATGTTTATCAAGCTTTACCTGTATTTTGGAAACAGTTTGTCGGGCTCAAAATTACAAAGAAAATATTTTGTAAGGATTCGAATTAATTAAAAATTCGCATCCCTATGTAATTACCTAAACCCCTCTTGAGCAATCAATATCAAACTTGTTCCCACTATTTATTTAAAATATTTATCACAAGAAAAAAACCTTCACAATAACTGACAAAGATGTTCTTCAAACAGTAATTGTCTGTTATTTAATGGGGGCAAAACCTCTGTTGAATGAGTATTATAGTACCATAAGAATGAAAAAAAGAACTTGCAATATATAAAAGTCATTTCAAGACATAAATAGACACCTGGTGAAGCATGCTGTGCTGTGTTGGCTAAATAAAGTCATCTTCGCATTGAACTTGACGAAATATTTCGCATTAGAAGTGCTATTGTGTTATAAAGATGGAAAAAATGTCAGCAAAAAGTACCCAAAATTGTGGCTTTTCGTTAGTTATTCATTTATTGTAGGAATTGACATAATCACCCAGCAAAAAATCCCCAATGTTATGTTCTCCAACAGTTATTTACCAGTGTATCGACCCGCAAAGAGTCAGGGGAAACGGCCAATTTAATGTTCGTAGTCCATGAGCAAGCAAACGGTCTCAATTTACTGTAGGCATGTACTTAACTCGCCTGTTTCTTATGCAAAGCTACATACATCCGGCATCGACGGTACTTGACTTGAGCTTACAAATAAATATGGAGATACCGCCATAAGCGATACTATATTAAGGAGAGGATTACTCGCTGTAATATCGTGACACTTTGTAATGAGCCTTGATATTTATTCGTGGATTTATTTACTTACAAAAGCATAATAAAACAAGACGGAATGCGCGTCGTGTCGAGTGAAGGCAGCGACCGACCGAGCTAGATATGTCTTCGTCACAATTTACATAAATGATGTATGCGATCCGCCTAATACTGCGCGCTGGTCATTTATTAAGCGGTTGAGTAGTTGCGCGCGCGCAGCCGGGCCGCATAGCGCGCGTGCCGGCCGCGCCGCCGACAGCTGGTCCGGACTTGGACCACACCAGAACAACACTCCGACCTCATCACAGAATGCTATGCTCGGTTCTGGGTCAACCTTGTTGACGTATGTAAATGGACAAAACGATTGTTATCTCCAGATAAGACCACTGGACGCCACTTGCCTCATACCAACGCTGATATTGAAGCCGATTTGAAGTCGAGTAGAACTCCAAATTGTAACATCATTTATATATTTTTTCGCAAATATGTCATCTGGTCAAAAAATCTATGAAATGTTGGGAAGTATTAGTGTGTATCCACGTGTGAGCGTACGCCCCCCGGCGGCCGGTGGTCGAGCGCGGGTGGTCTGCGCGCGCGCCGCCCGCTCCACGCGTCAGCTTCACACGTCTATTCGACACGATTCTACTACACGAAACTCACGAATCTCAAACAGCCCTACGGCTGACGTCACAAGACACAATTTCCAGCAGTACGGAAAAAATACATTGTTACCTTTAAAAGATCACTGATGCACCAAGCAACTCATTACACATGATAGTGGGTCTACCGAAAGTAAAGATTTAGATGTAATAACAGATGGGTGTTAATTGCTATCATGAGGCGTCAATAATTGTTTTTTTAGTCACTAATGGCAATGGAAGTTCCGGGTTATGAAAGTTTTTGTAGGGTGTAATCAAGTCGTAATCAGCGGTTTGGCTAGAGCGTGTGAGCTACTCCGCGGCCTCACCTCAACGCGGGGAAATTATTAGTTTGGAGGATGTATTCCGGCGCGAGTTCGTGTTGAGGCGCTTGTGAGTGCTGTATGAAGACATTAGAGTGATTTTTATGAGCCGTTGCGTGTGGTTCCGTGTGTAATTCACGACGCAATCACATCTCTCGTGTCTCTGCAATTTATGACTAAACATCGGTTTGTAACACCATTGAATCATGATTATTCATTTTTTGGTTATTAGAGGAACATTTACAGACACACACGTATTACGAACCTCATCCGGAACTTGGCTGCGTCATTAACCAGAAGTAATAAATAAGGCAAACACAAGTTTCGGAAAACAATTTGTAACGCCTTACTACGATCATAAATCACAGGCACGCATCTTGTTTCACAGAAACGGAGCATTGCCGAAATATTTAGATCGTTTCTGTCATCTCACGGGTTAGTTTTTGTGGATGCTGGTTTTTGTGCGGGACCGCTACCGACGGCGCTAATGAGATGAGACTGATGAAAGTTGTGGATACCCACACTAGCTGTTGAGTTTACGAAACAAATCGTGTAAATTGTTCATGATTGAGGTCGACATTAAACAAACAGTTAAATAAATATGCAAAATTACAAGTTACGTAGTAGGTAGGACTTACAATGTACAGCGAGGCAGTCGTGAACTCAGGGCCACCCACGCCCACATAATAGTCAGACGCCACAGACTAGAAGCAAGCAAATCGTCCGTGACGTCGCTTGAAGCATGTCATGCTCCTCTGGCTACCTCGGAATTTGCAACATAGGCGAGTAGGCACCCGATCCTTATCTCCTTCTATCCCAAATTGTCATCTTATAAAAACAAATATTATGCCACCATTCTCGCTATATTTTGGGCGACACCACCATAATTTTGTCTTACGTAGAAACACAATCAGCGTAACAAAAACATGACAAACAAGAAAACAATCTTGCAAATAAAATTTGCTATACAACGAACGCGGGATCCGACAGATCCTATCGCAAAACCCACTATTTTCCATCGGAGTCGGCCATATTTTTGTCAATTTTTCGTCTGACGTATCCCATTTCCTATTCAGAAAAAAACATGGAGCAGACGTGAAGTTGGAAAACAAGGGAACGGAAAAAAGAGCGTCTCGTTTGAAACGACAGATAATCGTGTTAGCCGGCCGCACCGGCGAATAACTGATGCGGGCCACCTCTCCCGCACCCGCTGCACCGAACACAATGAGATTGCGGTGTTTTTTCCGCCGACGCTCCGCTGAGACAAACAAGGGATGCAAATTCGTGTTGACACCGCGATCCATCTTGTTCGCCTCTCCGGAGACCAGTTCCTGAATAAATAGTACCGTGATTGAGACGTCCCGACGGTTTATTTGTACGAGTACGTAGCTACGTAGCCCGGTGCAGATGTTTTTCTTGGCGGTCGCACCGAAAAATAAGTCTCGATTTCGCTGTTCAAGAGTAATAAATAAGCGTGAGGTCAGTGAGTAGTGTATGCCAGCAGTTTAGTTTCGCTTAATCTTGGAAACAAAACTGGCGGTGTATCGTAAAACAGCGGCAGTGCGACCGCGGCGCGCCACTACAAACTGTGACCTTACTGAATGAAGAACGGCGCCCGCCCCGCGCCACGACACAGACTAACGCCCTGCACTGAATATTTAAAGCAGCTTTGCTACTTTTTATCTTTCAGCATAAATCCATCTTGCAGATGCAGAGTATAATATTTCCTTTGCATTTTTTCAGTATTTCTATACATCTTGTGATTTTGCTTAAAACAAATAAATATTTTTTCTTTATTTCTTAACCATTTATATGATCAGCCCGTAATCCTACCTTTACCTAGGTTATAGTGAAAATAACATGAGTAAAAGTCATCAATAACCCTTCATATGCAAAACACATACAAACAGAAGATTTCATCCGCAGTGGTAATTTCCTCAATTTTCGCGACATCCCTCGTTTGCCCGCTTCCGTCGGCTACACGGTGGCAACGTAAGGGTACAGCGAATAGATCATCCTCTGGATCGGGCCGCGCCGCGCCACTGTCCAATAAATATATTGTTTCGCGCACAGCCAGCGCAGATAAAGCAAGCTCGCGCCTCGCTCTGCCTCGCTGCCTTTGGGTAACGCTTCACTACAAGCGATTTTAAGTTCTATAACACTGGAAATTAATACGTAGCACGTGCATAGACGAAAAAAGAGTATTATGGGTCGTATTTGCCTGCTCCATGGGAAAGATACGTAACCAAGTAGGTTTTTCCCCTTCAATTCTAGAAACTTTAGAATACGAGCTGCTACGATCCTTACATGCTCCAGCTTCATCCACGTTCTTGCACGTCGTTCGGTCATCTCTGTAAGTAGGTGTGTCTCTAATAACAACACAAACAATATATAAAAAAAAAGAATATTTTAATGTTTTTATTTGGCTCGTAGCACTACAGCTACGAGCCTCTACGCGTACTACGCCGTAGTACAGTAATTTTATAACTGATTATTTATTATTGCTTTTTATTTTAATGACCTATTTATTACTTTGATATTATAAATCACCTAAAACACACGTACTTGTATTATATCTTTCTTAATATAATATTTATCAATATTCATATAGTATTCACGCCTTGTTTAGTTCGTAGTTGAACTGCTACGAGGGTCTACGAGCTCTATCTCGTAACTTAGTTTACTTATTTTTAGGGTTCCGTAGTCAACAAGGAACCCTTATAGTTTCGCCATGTCCGTCCGTCCGTCCGTCCGTCCGTCTGTCCGCAGTTTAGCTCAGAGACGCACAGTGCTACAGAGCTGTAATTTGGTGTAAATATACGGATTTGTTGTGCCGAAAAAGTGGTTAAATAAAATCTCGTAAAATATTTTTTTTTAGGGTACCTGTTGTACTTACACGTAAAGTGAGGTTTTTTTTTCTCTCGCGTACCCCTTAGTGTGGGGTATCATTAAATAGGCCTTTAAAAAATAATGATAGTTTCCATTAACAGTTTTTTGATGAAAAAATTCCTTTGTGAAATATTAAGCTTTAAAGTGCTAAATTTTACTCGATTCGAGTGTCCCCCCCTCTACCAGCTAAACGGTTGTGTTTCAAGTGTGAAAAAATTCACAATAGTAGTATATATAACGAAGTTTAAAAGAAAATTATCATGACTAAGTAGGCTTTACAACTTTACGAGTAATAGTCGACCAACTTATAAAATGTACTTGTATAATATGTTTTCTTAAACAAAATGTATCGGAGAACATGCTCTTCAACTGCAAATGTAACTTTGTCAACTTTATTTTTACAGCTTTAATAGGTATGTTTTTTGGGGATAGGTAGGTTTTTATCGTCAACTATTTTTAACTAACTTCAAAAAAAGGAGGATGTTTTAAATTCGTCGTAATCTTTTTTCTTATGTGTTTTCCCTGATTTCTCAAAGACTCCTGGACCGATTTTGAAAATTCTTCTTTTTTAAAATTAAATTCAGCGAATCAGTTTAGTTTGTTCGCATAAGTATTTTGATGGACAACTACGGAACCCTACACTGTGCGTGGCCCGACACGCACTTGGCCGGTTTTTTTTGTTTAAATTGCACTACGATTTTTTACAGAAAAGGTAGAAGTATGTTTATTTAACAGTTCATAATTAATCAAATAATGTTTTCAAGAATATTTCATGTTAATATTTTCTTCGCTAGCATTGCGACCATACCGCAGCTTCTATGCCCGGAACAGTGTCAGCCAAACGCGGAGAGCTTGGCGTTTGCACATTATGACTAGCAGAGGGTGTGCTGTATTACACTTATTTATCATTTCAGTGTTTTACTACCCGCCACCGAAATACTGCGGGTCAAGCATGAAATGACCAGTGAGATTCCAGTGCAATCTTACTACGCCATCCAATATTCTACATGAAGAAATTCCTTACTGCATAACGAATATTAGTTTTGTAGAATATTATTCTTAGAGTAAATGGAGTTATTGCTGCTAATTCAGCATAATTGTTTTCTCAGCGTAAAACGCTGTAATATTTAGACGCAGGCCATGAGTATAATTTACATGGTCTTTTAACTACCCACCGCTAATAAACTGAAAATTAAACATGTTTTCCATCGCCGCCTGTATTTCTATTAACCACAAATACTTAGCTAATTGTAGAATAAAACTTAGCTAAATCAGTAACCTATTTACCTAGAATATTGTTGGAGGAGAATGGATGATTCAAGTGCGCTATCAAAGCGGGGGTTGTAGGAACGGAAAGAGAGCAAATAAACAAAAGTGGAGAGAAACCAATACGATTTAGCGAGTCCCGGGAGAGGCCCCGACGCCGGCGTGTCCAACCGGCGTATTGTCACGACGCGGAAACAACACATGAAGCTTTTAGATTTACACTAGTACGTCTTTAAAGAAATACACGTGGGGAAATCGCGACTGATACAACGTTTTGTAAAGGGGAGTCTGATTTTGATATGGTTTGGTTAGGACAATTATGTATGCTGGGATTTTCCTGTTTGTCAGTGTGATGAATGACGTATCTTTTCATGATTATTTAGGTATTTTTAGGGTTCCGTAGTCAACAAGGAACCCTTATAGTTTCGCCATGTCCGTCCGTCCGTCTGTCCGCAGTTTAGCTCAGAGATGCACAGTACCAGAGAGCTGTAATTTGGTGTAAATATACGGATTTGTTGTGCCAAAAAAGTGGTAAAATAAAATCTCGTAAAATATTTTTTTTTAGGGTACCTTCAGTACTTACACCTAAAGTGAGGAATTTTTTTTTCTCGCGTACCCCTTAGTGTGGGGTATCATTAAATAGCTCTTTAAAAAATAATGACAGTTTCCATTAACAATTTTTTGATAAAAAAATTCGTTTGTGAAATATTAAGCTTTAAAGTGCTAAATTTTGCTCGATTCGAGTGTCCCCCCCCTCTACCAGCTAAACGGTTATGTTTGGGGGTGTGAAAAAATTCACAATTGTAGTATATATAACGAAGTTTAAAAGAAAATTATCATGACTAAGTAGGCTTTACAACTTTACGAGTAATAGTCGACCAACTTATAAAATGTACTTGGACATCATATTTTCTAAGCAAAATGTTTCGGAGACAACTGCAAATGTAAGTTTGTCAACTTTATTTTTACAGCTTTTATATGTATGTTTTTTGGGGATAGGTAGGTTTTTATCGTCAACTATTTTTAACTAAATTCAAAAAAAGGAGGAGGTTCTAAATTCGTCGTAATCTTTATTCTTATGTATTTTCCCCGATTTCTCAAAGACTCCTGGACCGATTTTGAAAATTCTTCTTTTTAAAATTAAATTCAGCGAATCAGTTTAGTTAGTTCGCATAAGTATTTTGATGGGCAACTACGGAACCCTACACTGTGCGTGGCCCGACACGCACTTGGCCGGTTTTTTGATATTATGCTTACAGTCACGAGCAATAGTATGTATACACTAAGCAGTATTCAAAAGCGATGTTCTGTTACTGTATTCAGTAAACTTTTGCCTTTTCATTAGACTTCTATTTTGGAAGCCAACTGTTACGAAAGGGGTCTTATTTCAAGGTGAAAACTAGTATTTTACAAGGAAATTGCGTTTGAATATTGTCAAGTGTTTGCATGTTATTTCTCGTGACTGTACCTATTCAAATAATTTTTTTGCTGTCAGGTAGTTTTCTGTACCCTAAAATATATAAGTAAGCTAAGTCCTAAGTTAAATAACAATAACAAAGAAACGTTTCTATTTTTCTCCACCACCACACTTTTTATCCCGGGATTTGGAAAGACGAATTCTTTACCAAAACACAAGTAATCTTGTTCACCATAAACAGCCTATTAGCGACCGGGATCCACTTAGGTTCGCACACGGGAGGCTCTTAATCACGATAAAAGTAGTAGTAGGATGTGTCGCACATTAATTAGGATCGGACCTTCGTAATTTATTCAGGTGACAAGGAGTGGCGCTGGGCGACGCGCGACGTTGTGTCGCTGTCGTGTCGCCCGCCAGTGTCGCAGGTTGCCACGTCGCACCGTGGTCGAGCAACAAAATGGACAATGGGGAATTGGGTATGTGACTGGGAAATAGTCAAGATTGTTTTAAGTATTTTTATTCAGTTGACAGAGATTTAGTGCAGCTTTGCAAAGGAAAATATGGGATAACTATTTAAATCAGAACTATTTTTCTTTTCAAATACTCATGGTGTTTTAAAATCTGTCCGTAACTTGTAATTTTTCACTATACATTTATTTTTAATTGTTGGCCAATTTAATAATAGATTGGTCAACAATTATTGTAAAAACATAGCATACATATTACCCACTAGCTGTTGCCAGCGGCTTCACCCGCTACAACTCGAAAATTATCCCACGGGAACATAAAATCGGGATAAAAGCTATCCTATGTGTTAATCCAGGTTATAAACTATCTGTGTACCAAATTTTAGCCAAATCCGTTCAGTGGTTTTTGCGTGAAAGAGTAACAAACATCCATACATCCATACATCCATACTTACAAACTTTCGCCTTTATAATAGTAGTAGGATTTAAAGACGAACAGAAGTTTCAGTAGTGTCTCAATGTTTGTGTTGAACTTTAAAATACTTAAACAGTCCTATAATCTAGGTACTTAATATAAAAAGATAAAAAAATGCAAAAAATCTTTAATTATATCGTTATATTGTCATAGGAAAATAAAAACAACCAAACACCATAAACAGAGAATTAAACATAAAAGCATTTTTTTTTTCAGTTTCTCCATTCTGCTCAGTACCAGTGTGGGAGCAGGGTGGCACTACAAAAAGACTCGCGCGAAGAAGATGGATCGTGTGTACTTCACCACCGACCCAGCAGGCAGCGGTCACATGTTACACATTGACCTTTAACGTTTTTTTGCTCCTCTAACTACCCTCTTGGTACGTTATTTAGTACTTAGCTATATTTTATATGGACTAAAAATGCAAGTGAAAAGTTTTTATAGTTTTCTGAATAGAGCGACCTTCATCAGTATTGAACACAGCAGATCATAATTGATGTAATAATTAATTAGCAAATATCGAAAAAAGGCCTGTTCAGCGGGTGCGATTCCTGGCCAGGCTTATTGACTTTTCTAAAATCCAATGATGCAGTTTTTAGTTAATTAAAATAGGCCTCGAAAGTCCTTTCAATGTTTTTCGATATTCTTCATAGTTTTGGATATAGCCATCCAAGCCCAGTTGAAAAATTCACCCTGTATACTAATAAGTGAACAGATACAATATTTGTACAGACGCCAGCAGGTCAATCTACTCCAATCTGTCGAATTTTACCAAACGAACGATAACCTTCCACTATTGTGTAATAGTTGAAAATTCATTACAGTTTGACGGATTAAGGTAGGTTGATGTGTTGGCGTTTGTACCTTAAGGAAATTTCTTAGACTGTAAGTTAAACGAAAGTATATATGGAGAAGTAGTACAGAAAGCAAGTTTTTCCCAAAACTTAAGTATAAATTATGGTTAAATTTTGACCACTGGGTGACCACTAGTAGATTATAATAGTTATTTTAATGTTGTGTTACCAATTACAAACTTGTTCATAATAATTTAACGACAAGAACACGTATTCTTCAAAAAAAGTTGCTTGAAATAAAACAAGTAAATGTCCTGCTTTCAAAACATTTAAAAGTATTGTAAACATGGCCGTAGATAAGTATGTAATTACCATAATAACACGTAATATCAACTTTACCTCTAGTAGGTAATTAGAAAATTGACAAAGCAGAACATAAAAGGGTTATCAAAACTTGAAACCTCCATTTCGACCACCTTTATGGAAAAATACATAGTTTTAATCATGTGTTACGTAATAAGGGGTAAATACAGTGGAAAGTTTCAGGAGTATTTTTGGTAATAAGTACCTACTTACTTTCTTCATTAAAACCGAAGATTATGTCTTAAAGTAGCGAGCGTTAACTAAATTTTGTGGAAAAATTACAGTTAAGCTTTTGTGTAGCTAGGTACTGCTTAGTTCTCGGTCTAATAGGTAAACACTGGGTATGTACATTTTTACAATATTGAATATTTTAATTTAAAACATAGGTACTTTTTGTAGAAGATGACTAGAACACGTTTATAATAAAAAAATAAGTATTTAAGAGAATTGAAAAAATTAAAAATTAAATTTTGTTTCCTTATTATGACGCAAGGCGTAGTTAGAAACACCCTTGTTTCATAGAAAATGAAGATGGAATTAATGATCTGTCCGACTATTGCGCTGGGTAGGTATACTCCACCTACAGCTTGATACGTAAAGATTTTAACAGGGTGTTTCATATTTCTAATGTACCTATTTATTAATAATAAAAATTATTACAAACGATAAAAAAAAAAACTCGCCTATAGGTATTTTAGGTCAGATACATTAAGTGGACCACTTTTGTAAGATGACTAAAAACTCACGGTGTTTAGTCACTAGCAGTATAGTTTAAGATTGATTGTAGCGTAGCATAGCTATTGTTTCCCGATTTTCTAGGAGCAAACTTGACGTTTATCAACTTTCCTCCACGCTTCCGAAATTACATAAAACCAGCTGTCATTTGTAGAACTTTGACAGTAGTTACTGGTATTGGCCAGAAAGTCTGACAAAAGCTGTTCGATATTAGGTAAAGTCACAGTTACGATACTAGACCCAAAACGAAAATAATGTTTAAAAACTATAATATTATAACACCACTACGTAAGAAACGGGACTAAAAGGAACGAAACAGAAAACAATTCTTACAGACTCCAGAAATGCTCTAGTAATGTCAAGGTAGAGCCGTTTTAGCTTTGTCGTAGTCAGGTATAAACTAACAACTTATTTACTTACCTACATGAAATTCAGAATGTTTTTTCTACTATCTAGTTGTAGAAACTAGATTTTTTTTAATGTGGTATACATTCATCGAATTAGTCCTTCCTCCCAGGGAGGGACTGTCAGAGGCGTATCTGACTAATATCGGGTGCGGGGCAGTGGTCCAACTGCTCTGTCCAACTAGTTGGACCATGACCCTTCACTAGGGGCAGTTGTCCAACTTTTAAAATAGTTGGACCACGGCACCTGTTGAGAGTTCCGTGGTCCAATTAATTTTAAAAAAATAATTTGCCCACCCTAAAAGCCTCAACTGTATGGTACAAAATAACATTTTAGAAAGCTCGCATGCAAAACTAAGCCGGCGCATTAATGCAAAAAAATGTTACAATGTTGCGTCTATTAAATGTTTTAGAAAATTTTACATCTCTTTCAAACGAAATCGCACACAAAAGACGTAAGAATTGATAATGATTATTATATTCCTGAAATTCAGCTACAACTGAGTTCAGGTAAAATTACTGTAGGCCATGCTTTAGAAAAATTTCGTTGATTGTTTAGTTATAAATATTGTAAAAAAATAAAAGTTTTATAGTTATTCACGCGACTTTAATTTTGTTATTCTACTGCAGTAGATACTATACACATACATATAACTATACAGTTGAGGCTTTTAGGGTGGGCAAATTATTTTTAAATTAATTGGACCACGGAACTCTCAACAGGTGCCGTGGTCCAACTATTTTAAAAGTTGGACAACTGCCCCTAGTGAAGGGTCATGGTCCAACTAGTTGGACAGAGCAGTTGGACCACTGCCCCGCACCCCTAATATCCACGGTGTCTTTCAATAAACCTGTTCGTTCTAGGGTCACGGTAATTTGAAAATTCCTGAGACCTGTAGTAGATAATGAAAGTTTACTATACAAATAACTACTAACTAACAAACTATTTTATCAGTCACCTAGGAGTAGCACTCATCGTAGCTCGATCACTAATGAAGAGGAGATAGACCTCCTCTCTATGACATGCCGCTTGCTCAGCGTGAATTGTCAGATTCCACATGTCTACCATTTTATTGGTTCTGGGACATGCCGGTTTCTTCACGAGATGTTTTCATTCACTGTTTTGAGAGAACTGGCGATGGTCTCAGTTCGAACCTGCGATTTACTAATGATTTTAAGTTCATCTCACAGTTCAACCTAGATGAGGTTGTGTGCTACTTAACTGGACTTACCAATTTTAAGTTAGGGTTGTTATTATTATATCAAACAATAATTTAAAAACCAATACAAGGAATTTTTTCAGGAACTCTTCCACTCCTCTAGAGGGCCAAAGCCTGCCGAAGTCGCGGGACTAATCGCTTTACCGTGACCCTGGAACGTAAAGGGCTATTAAATAACACCGTGGATTTTAGTTACTACGAGTCTGACAAACCCTCCAGCCCTATCCTGGGTGGGACGACTCATTGGATTTTACCACGTAAAAAAAAATCTCTTCCATATTCCCCCATTACTGTTTCAAATTCAGCTCACCTCTTAAGGGGAGCAAGTATATTACTAACATAGATCTACCATTAGCAATAGTTTCCATGCATTATGTGGGTTATATTGCACTGTGTGATTTAACTGTTTCAATAAAGGAGCGGTGGTAAAATTTTATCGTTCGTAGAAAGCAGCTGCGTGGTCATGTATTGGGGAGTTGCAATAGTATGCATATTTCTACTTTAGTTTACTTATTTAGGCTTATATGTTGTACATGTAAGGTAATATCACGTCTAAGAAAATATGTTCCAGCAATTTCGTGTTGTGGATGTAAAACAGCATGAGTTTTCCCGCTTTTGTGACGTGGAACGTTGACGTTAATTTAATGAAAAAAAATATTGCCACATCAGTACACTAGATGCGCTTTTTCAACATTCCAAAAAATAAATGCTTCAAGCTTCACGCTTCAATAAATACTTCAAGTTCGATGTAAAAACACAAAAATCTTGTGATAATCAGAAAGGTGTGTTTTTTTCCCTTTGTGATTGTAGCTAATATTAGATTATTTTATTATAAGTATAAAATTGAAAATGATATACCTACCTATTTTAAATAAATAATGATTAAAAATTGTCAAGATGACAAAATAAAATAAGTAATTTTTTCCATTTTGCTTGCTATAAGTGAAGGGTGATTTTCAAAGAAAAGTAAAAAGAAAGTAAAGTTTATTACCCTAAGCTTCAAGGAAGTAGGTAAGTTAAACCTGGATGATATCTCCATAGTTAGGGAACTGCTGAAATTTTTAAGTTCTGAAATGAAACTGTTAAATTAAGGAGGAGTTGTTTTCCACATGTTACTTACTTTCATATTTCGACCTACTCCATTGTTTTTTTTAATTAACTTGAATACTCCGTCAATTATTATTTTATTTAGGTATATAGGTACAATTGAGTTCATGGTACCTATAGGTATCATGGTCGTTGTTGAAATTATGGCAAATCGGTTTTAAAGAAATTGAGTAAGTAATAAGTATAGTAATTTGGAGTGAAAGTAATTTTGAATCAATGTGACGTTTATCTACCAGAAAATAATTTATATGTCAACACCATTTTTTATGGAAAATTATTTGTTTATTTCATCTAAACATAAACACATAGATACAAGAAATATAACATTCATAAAAAAGAGCAATTAATATAATTAAAATCAAAAAATACTTTGCTATCAAAGTAATTTAATAACTCTTTTAAAAATAGAACAACTCCATTACTTCTGTTCTAAAAATCTATTTTTGAATTTAAATTAAATATTCTGGAAACCTTTCCAAAACTACTAAAGGCTGGCCATCAAAAAAACGAAGCATGTCGCGTACTCGGACGATACTTAGCGAAGAATTGCCTCTCCCAGACTTGCACAGGATGCACACTACTAACACAAAACTTTAAATGGAACTTTATGCTTTTGCTACAAAGTTGAGTTTCGCTTGTGGAGTGGCCGTCCCGCCTACAAGGGGCGTCCGTTCCCCCTCTTTCGTCGTCGTCGCCGCGAGTGCGTTCACACGAGTTGCTACTTTTAAATTTTAATCACAACTTGCTCGTTGATTTGGACAAAAAGTGAAATGGACGCGTCCTGTGACAACTGAAATGTTTGCAGTGTCGTTTGTATGTATTGCAGTCATAACCCGGTAGGTTGTTATAATTGAATTTTTTATAACAGGGTGATTCATTGGTTTTATTTTGATGAGTCGTAGGGCTATGATAGTAAGAAGGGGAAAATTTGTACATAAATTACCTATGTACTGAAAATTATAAATGTACTCGTAAGAAAATGAAAAAGTAACGGTTGTTCGTTAAAATTTGTTTTTTTTTATTTTATTTTTACTTAGTGTGTTTATACAAGCTGAATCGTTTTCTAAATAACTTTTCCAAAGGTTACATTATCCCCACTTGCGTGGTAAAATTATCATGAAAACTCCATGAAAGTGAAAAATTAGGTCACCGTGCTCCCATGAAAATTGTTCACAGGTGGTTAAAAAAACAAAGTTTGTTTTCAAACTTTATTTTCATTTGTTCAAACGTTCATTTCGTGTGGAATTCGTATTTTTATTGGTGTGAAACTGTGAGTAGCAATCAATGTTATGACTATTTCAGTTATAAAATTGTTTTTTTAAGTGTGAGTATAAAACTGAAACTCACTAAAATGAACGACTCTCAGTTATTAATTTCAGGACGAAATAAGTATGAAATAAGTTGCTGCATATTTAATAGGCATAATTATGTATGTAGGTTGTTTTTTTTTTCATTTTATTTTAAGCCCTACATCCATATCTGTTGCAAGATTCTGTAAAATCAGTCTCATATTCATACGTTAGTTTTTCTATTTTTATGCAAAGTACTACAAATGTAAAGCGGAACTACCTATTATAATATTGTTTTATATTCCTTATAAATGTGTCAATATAATAGTTTGTACTAATAATGAGAAATATAAGACTTACGAAGTTTAACAATATACGTATAAGTTACATGACTGTCGGTTTTTCATTATTATAATTATTATAGACACAGAGAACAACGCCTTATCTATCAGTTATTTGCCAAAGAAATAGTTTGTTTTGTATAAATAATATTATGGCAGAGTATAGTCAATGTTCAGGAAAATGAGTCTTTTGATAGCCAACCTTGAAATTGGTAATTACAGAGAAAATTCAGAGATTTATTACCTTCATTCTTGAATAACTAGCCATTAAGTAGTAACATATTATTATTTTGAAAATCGTTGACTGATTGAGCAATTTTTGGGGTGAAATGAAATGTATTTTTATTTTATTTTTAAACCATATTTTGTTTCTTAGTCAATAAAGAGCTGTGTGCACACAGTGAAGTATCTTCATTATACAAATAAAAACTAAACATTTAAGTTATCTTTTGCGTAATATTATTTTTTTTTCGATTCCTAAAGCTACCCGAGTAAAGGCATTTATAATAATAAATACTAGTAATAAACATTTTGAAGTTTAACTAGATTGAAAAATAATAAACTGATTTCTCAAAAAATATTACAGTTCTAAACTCATTTATAGCAAAGATTGAAAGCTATATTGATTATGCTTGTACAAATACAATAAGGGAGTAGGTGTGAAAGTTTTTAACAGGAAAACTGCTTTCAGGAAAGTGCCTGGTGTAGTGACTCTTTATTTAAATGTACCCATGTCTATAATATTATGCAATCGGATATAGAGTGTAATTTTATCTATAAGACTGATTCTGAAATTTTGCATTTTCACAACGAAGTGAATATTTCTTTCAACATACGAGATCTTGCTGCGCAATTTCATAAAGAATTCATGCGGCTGCATTCATAATTATAATAACGTGTAAGTAATCAATTTTATTCAAAATACCGAAGGCTATTCAAAATTAACGAATAATAACATTTATTATCGTTGCCTTACATGGAAATCAACAAAATAATTAATGCGATTCGTCACAATTCGCATATCGGCGGCCATTTGTGCCGCTATTACCGGCTCGCCGTCGATAAGCTTTACTGCCTAACGACATGGTTAGTTTGAGCTCCTCGCACGTAATAAATTATTATAAATACAAAACTATGAGAAAGTCTGTGAGTTTAATTTTCCGCAAATTTGATCTAACGCTATAAAGGTGGGCAATCTCGCGCGTTCGCCGCTGCGCCCGCGTTGATTGCGCATTACCTTCCTCTGTTTACTCTGCGCTAGCACACGTAATGAAGTTTATAAAGTCGCTCTAATTGAGCGGTTACCGTTCTTACTGAGAGAGGTAAGGTTACAATAACATTACCTATAACAATAGAATTTAAGGGGCTGCAAAGCTTAAACGGGGTTCGCGTTTTCCTAGCTTCAGGATTTCAGGAATTTCCTTCATTCGATTCAGCTAAGTAGGGCGCTACTTCGAAGAAAATAAAACCTAATCAGTGCATTGTCACGGTTGGCTGATCTAGGTTTTTTAACAAAAATAAGTGAAGTTTCAGGATACCTGATTTAATTTAAATGTCCAATTGGATGTTTTCGATTTGTCCCTGTTTTTCGTTGAGTCGATCTCTGTTAGCTTTAAAACAGAGAACTAGAACTGGTAGATAAGTTTGTGTAGCTTGTTTTTTAATTAAATTCTATTTTTGCTTACTATTATTTTAGACGCAGGTAATAAGTTTGTTAAAAAATAAAGTTTTTCAAAATTCAAGCGTAGATTATCAATTTTAGTGGTTGTATCACTTACTTCACAGCGTGCATAACGTTATGTAGGCGTCTACACACATTCATTTAATTCTATGTAAATGTGCAAGCAGCAACCCATCTGCTTGTAGCTATTTGCGTCATGTAGTAAACTAAGGGCTTATTTATTCTCGATATAACCGCGAATATTGTGACGCGGTAATCGGCTCGGGTTCAGCCCCATCCATGGCGGCAAGCTCTCACAGCGCATAAATAGTGATGTGAAGCGTCGGCGCTCCGAGTAATTCGAATAAATACCTCGATACAATCGGCTCACCGTTTAACGAGAGAGCCTTTTCCGCGCCGCGGTGAGCCGTTTAGCGAATTTCAATAGTTATCGCGCGGAGAAAAACTCGCTCAGCGAGAGGGACGGGCGCGAGCGGCGAGGCCAGCGCGAGCGGGACGGACTTAATAAGAAAGAAATAATAAAAAGCGGTTGTGTGTGCGTGGTCGGAGTGTGGTGGCATAGGGCGGCGATGCAGGCCCCTCCCTGTGGCGCGCCGCCTGCCGCCTGCCGCCGCCTCAGTCGAGTCCACAGCGCGCCGCGCCGCACCGGTCCGCTCTATCCGCTCTACCGCGACCCGAGCGCGCGTAAAAAGTTTCAACACACTGCACGAAACTTGCGCACCGTGATTTCGATACCGAACCTAGTAGCGACCATTCATTCTTGCGTTGTTTTGTAAAAGACTCGCTGAAAAGTTTGTGTTTTTCATTTCATTCGGAAAATCTGTGATTTTTTGCGATACTTGTAATTCTTGAAAATTATTATTTTTCTTGAAAAGTTATCTTATTTTCAATTACTTTATTAAGTTTGTTTGTCTATTTCAAAGCTTGTCTGGACAGTAACGATAGTCTTCAGTAGCAAGTGCAAACAGCAGCAGATTTGAACTTGAAAGTTGCAAAGATTATGTACTGGAACTTCGATGGGATGTACGGACGGTGACATCGAGTGGTCAGCTGGTGGCAGGCTGGGCTCGCAGGCGGTCAAATTGATGCTGCTGCAGGGCGAGGGTCGGCAGGGGCCCGCCATGGAGGAGGACTGCTCCGCGCGGCCCTGCGCTACCGACTTCTCCATCGCTGCTATAATGGCCAGGGACCGGCAGGAGAGGAGAGAGAGGCGGAGGCACAGGGACCCCAGGGAAGATACGCTTATGCCTCTAGGTAAGTCCAAAAACTTTACAACTAAGTAAAACCTTCATGAAAAATATATATTTTATTCTTAGTAAAAGATATATTCGACATACATCGGGCTATTTTCTAACAAACTAAAGAAAAAGTGCCCCAGACCACACAAGTGAAGTCACAAAAGTTAAGAAACATAACTATTATAAGTTCCCAAAACTCATTAACAACTTCTCACTTCCAATAAGATTAAGTTCTATTCAGAAGTTAAAGTTCAATAAAAACTTTATTAAGTGGAACTAGTAGCTATAAGCATTATTTGACAAGCTCCCCCCCTTTACAAGGTTAAGGCCAAATCGAGTTTAACAACCCTTTACAATTAATATTATACTGAATGAATTTTAGTAAATCTATATTTAAGCATTATGCACTATGATCTTTACGATTCCTTATTTCCTATGTAAATGCCTACAAAATGTAACAAAATATTTTTTCAGAATTTACGATAAGGGATTACTTAAATATTCTATGCATTTTAAAATCTTCCGAAAGTGTGCTCAAAGCTATTTTGGACTGATTGACATAACATTGGATTTTATTTGATAATTATTTATTAGTCTATCTCTCTTTGTCAACTTAGATTATCAATATTTTAATTACTTTATAACAATCTTATATTTAGGCCTATACAAATTTCTTATTTGAATAAAACTGTCAACTACATATTATCATGTTAAAATATAAAAATGAAAGTAAAAAAAAAAATATTTACTGTGTATTTCCATAATCAAATACAGCATATATCGATAATATCGTCATGGCTGTCATTAAAGGCAATGCAATATTTCATTGTAAAATGAAAACAGTTTGATTTTTATTATTTATTGCTAGTTCTTATCGTGAACAAATACTAACTTAACTTATCAGCAAAGTCTTGACTACAAAATTAAAGTTATCATAATTACTTTATTTCCCTGTTGTGAAAAAAAAAGATACAGAACAACCCAAAAAAAGTAAAAAAAGAGATATACCAAGTTATCATTCCGTTTTTGATGTTGTTTAGACAAACATGCGTTTTTAACAATGTCCTTAATAAAATATACTCGATCTTTTTGTTAACGTTACGATTAATTTATGACATTACCTTTTAGTTACAGTAAGTTTGATAGTGTCATAAAATCAAAATGGAAACTAAGTTTTATAACTTTAGCGAGAACCATTTTGAATCGGACTGCATCATATATTTTGATGATTATTAATCAGGTGTCTACTTGTATTTTTATTGATATTAATGTTGGGATTTTAAAAAGTACAATTGAAAGGGTTAAATTGGTCTTACATTGTAATAATAAAGTGATTGTTACTGCTTTTAGGTTCTTACAACAATTGTTTAGAACCAAATTCCATATTGTTAGAAATATTAAAATTAATGTTTTGCTTAACTGCAAAACAAATAAATATTTTTCGAGATAGAGATAGATATTTTCCGAGTTGCCATTAATAAGTAAAAACTTACCTTATGTCTAATTAGAATAATTATAAAAAGAATCGCATTCAGGATCTTATCGTTTCTAAGTCAACAATGGAGATGAACTAGGTTACTTAGTTTTTTTTTTAAATCTAGGTATAATCATCAAATGAGTCCTCCCACCCCGGGCAGGGCGGGAGGGGCTGTCAGACTTGTACTGACTAAAATCCACGTTGTTCTTCAATAGCCCTTACGTTCCGGGGTCACGGTAATGAGATAAGTCCCGCCACCGGGTAACTTAGTTTAATATAAATTAAGTAATTTTTTCATAATCAAACAGCTAGCCACTGCTGGACACAGACCCTTTTTTCAACCAAACTTCGATTCTTTATTAACGTAAACTGCAAATAATGAAAATATAAGGAGAGATTACCAATTATAATTGTCATCGTCACTTCACATCAATAATTTATTGTTTTGTTCAACTGTACAGTAGCCGTTATAAAGGCCTATAATGAAATAAAACCAATACTTTTCAAGGATACATAATTTATAAGAAAATTCGTTTTTTTTATATTTTTTGGATCATTGCTCATTACATATAATATTTGTTATGATTATTTTATTGTTCCAAAATCTAAGTGAAAAATTTACGGCCTATTCACATAACCAATAATTATAATTGTTTAGAAAATGCATGAGTGAAAATAAAAACCGAGCAAATTAATATTACCGAAATCAAATAATGTTTTTTTGTACTGCACAGGTAACTATTGGTGGCAGAAGTGTAGCAAAATACAAGTATAAAAAAGTTAATATTCATAATTATGGTCATAGTTATAATAATATTAAATATAATTATAATAATAATTTTTTCATACAAAAACTTTTTACAAAATGGAATTAGCCACAAAAATAATAACATAGTAAAAGTCTTAAGTCGTTAATATTAGTGCTTAAAAAAATAAGTGTATAACCTAAGTATATTTTTATTACAGTTAGTCGATGTTAAACTAGGGATTTAAGTAATATACCTATTATGTAGCGACTTATCTGTACCCTTAGCACGAATTTTCGCTCTTTTACTTTTCAGCGACATTCCAGTATTTACATCGTTTATTGTATGAGAAAAAGGAACGACGCCTCTGGTGTGTGAAGAAGGAACTAATTTATTCCTTAAAAATTGTCAATTTGAAATTGTCAAAGTTCCAGTTTACGTGTCAAATACTGAAAACTCGTGCTAAGGGTACCGAACTAAGTTTACTTATTTAAATCTTTGTTTCAGTAATTTATGTTAACTAGATAAAAATACGTCTTCATCGACTATAATTATAAGTTAACATTACAAATTACGAATCTATTCTAAACAATTTCCTAAGAAAAAAACAAAATAATTACTTGCATCATTTGCACTACAAAGTGGGTCAAAAACAGTAGCACGTAAGTACCTATATAATTTTGAAGTTAATAAGTATTTTAACCACGCATGCAGTTTTAACTTGGATAATGAAAAATGTTAGAAAAATAGCTTAATAATGACGGCAATGGATTACAAAAGTTTTTATCTTGTAATAAAATTATCTAGATAGTTTTCTTTCTAGATCGGCCGTTCTTAGGCTGCTTTTCCACCAGAGATGCACTATGCTACGTTGCTAAGGATGCGTTTGAAAACCACCAATCATACTCATTATGTGTGTGTGCGTTATGAAAACAAATGAATAATTATGATTGGTGGATATCAAACGCATCCTTAGCATCGTAGCATAGCGCATCTCTGGTGGAAAAGCAGCCTTATTCTAATTACAAACTAGCAAATATAAATTAAAGTTCTTCTAATAAATAGATTGATTGTGGTCTTAGGGTCAACTCACACCGAAAGAGCGGCGAATGGCAGCGAAGCGGAGCGCAGTTTCAGTGTCATACGAATTGTAACTTTATTTTCTACAATATTTAGTATTTACTATAAAACTTATGATCGCATATTGGCTCCGTTTATGGAATTCTCGCGGTGCCCCGGGTATCAGCGCGACTCATTCGATTTTTTCATGCAATAGTAAGTATTATAGTAATGAAAATGAAGTTCAAATTCATACATTCATGACACTGGAACTGCGCTCCGCTTCGCTTACCTTCGCCGCTCTTTTGGTGTGAGTTGAGCCTTAGTCGCCTTCATAATGAGTTAAAGTAGTCGACTTCTGAATATTTTCTTACCCGGCAATGGGCATCACCAGTTGGATGGTCAGAATTTCTTTTGACACGGTTATACGTCGCATTGGGAGGCAGAAGATTTATTGTTGCATTCCATGAAGAAATGATCAGTTACTCCATAGTGGTTCAAACCTGAAAGCAATTTATTTATTGTTTGTAGTGGACATATAATTAATTTAATGAACTAGGCATAATCATCTTTATATTTTTAAACGTTTTCCAAAAACAGAAAAAAAAACATTTAAAAAGAAACTGTGATATTTAATGTAAAGTGAAACATAAACTTTGTGCCATTTTTATCGGCGCAGGTAAAGTTTATATGGAAAAGTAGGGCAGAAAGCAATCATTTTATTTTATTGTAATACTTATAGTTAAAATTATAAAAAAAAAAACGACGATTAGGCGATCATCTAGTTGCAATAAAAATTAGTTAGGAACTATGAATTCTTTTGCTGTAAGAATACTACAATTTTATTATAACAATTTTTATTAAAATAAATTTTGAAAAAATAACTAGGATGTACTTCAGCCTCAAAGTATCCTGTACCTACCCAAGTATGAAAAATCTTCAATTCATAATAAAGCTGAAAGATGTAGGTAATAAAAGTTCACAAATAACTTCGAAAGTTATTATTTAGTATGTATTAATTTGTTTGAAGTGAAGTATATTCAATGAATTAAATTCAATTGAAGTATATTCAATGTATTGTGACGCATGTAGGTGCTGTGAATTTTGATAAGTTCTTTCAATATCTGCTGGAAATTAATTATAACCTTTTAAAATTGAAGTTATAAAGTAAACAATGTATTTTTTTTTTATAATATAATATTCCACAACTATCACACAACGCCATCTAGTCCCAAGCTAAGCAGAGCTTGTGTTATGGGTACTAGACAACTGATAAACATACTTATATATTTTTAAATAAATACATATTATATTATAGATAAATTACACCCAGACACAGAATAAATGATCGTGCTCATCACACAAACATTTGTCCTGGGTGGGAATCGAACCCACGACCTCCGGCATAGCAGTCAGTTTCACTAACCACTAGACCAACAGGCAATCTAATCTAAATAGCAACTCCGGCGTTGAAAAAATGACTGATGCAACACTATTTAATTTTATTTGTATCCAAATGTAATCATAAGTAATTCATATAAACATCATATAAGCTAAGCTCTAAATAAATAAGATCAAATTGTTTCAAAATTATTGCAAGTTGCTGAAAAAGTAACAGCTTATTGCGTAGCTCGGGTATGTATCAGAACCGCTGAAAATCAAATACAATATTGATAACAATAAATTAAATATTAATAAGGATGCGGTTACATGAAGTCGGCATTGCTATGAAACTGCTGAAAAGTTTTGTGGAATCTAGAATATTTCTTGGGTATCCGGTTTAGTACCAATTATTTTTAAAGTGCCTAGCTAGGTTATTATTTGGGTGTATTCCCGTTTGTCCCCACTGACCTCTTCACAAATGGGAAAAAAATCCGGTATGTCCCCACTGGGGACGAACGGGAAAAACAATCATAATTGTCCCCACTGGCTGGTGTAATATATAGGGAGTGATATTTTTTCCAAAACTTGCGGGTTTGAGTCCTGGCCAGGATTTTTGATTTTTCTAAAATCCATTGATTCCGTTTTAGTTTTCGTCAAAATCGGCCTCAAGACTCCTTTCGCCTATTTTCGGTTCCTATAGTTTCGGATAAAGGCATCCACGACCAGTTGGAAAATTCACCTTGTATATACCACAAGACTATTTTCGGTAATATAACCAGATATGCTTATTTAATTATATACCACTTTGAACTTATGCTAGCCTAGTACTTTAACAATCGGGAAGAAAAATCCCGATTGTCCCCATTAGTGACAAAGCCAGTGGTGACAGATGGGAATAGACCATTATTTGGGTGGTAAAATGATTCAATGAATGCTCCCGCTGGTTCAAGCAGAAGTAACTATTAGACTCTTACGGACTAAATATCCACCTGTTCCTTCGGGTGTCTTTTCAAGACTTTCCCATGACCCTGGCAGGCACTAGGCGCTATAAGGGTTTGACGGGGCCCCCCTATAGAGGGCCACAGTCCTGCCGGGGTTGCGGGACATACGTATACCGCGACTCCGGCACACAAAGGGCTACCGAAGGACACCGTGGATTTTAGTCAGTACAAGTCTGACAGTCCCTCCCGCCCTGCCCGGGGTTGGAGGACTCATTTGATGATATTGCCACGTAAAAAAAAAAAAAGGCGCTATAAGGGTCTCATCATTTGCTAACAACTCCTAGACGGTGGAACACGACGAACTGCCCACTTAGGCCTGATGGGTCTTGATCGGACTCCGAGTTACCCATAACTCGCCGTCGCACAACTTGCAAGCGAAGCAGCTACTGTCAAAATAAAGACAATTTAACAGCGAGTTTAGGGCAACTCGCTGTCTGACCATGGACCATGTCCGGGTCGACGGCGAGTCCTGTTCCACGCGACCCTCAAAGAGCGCCAGCAAAAATGACGGGGCCCCCTCTCAGAGGGCCAAAGCCTGCCGGAGTCGCGGGATTTATTCCATCACCGTGAACCCGGAACATAAAGGGCTATTGAAGGACACCGTGGATTTTAGTCAGTACAAGTCTGACAGTCCCTCCCGCCCTGCCCGGGGTGGGAGGATTCATTTGATAATTTTAAAACGCTAAAAAAAAAAGATGAATGTGATCCGTAAACTGCAAGAAGTTCATAATATTATCTAAAGATTGTAATAAAAAAATGAAAAAAAAAAACACGCAATCACACAATTTTTTCAACAACATAATGCAGCATGCAACGCGTTAGCAGATCGGCACAAGTACTAACAATCGGCATGGCTAACATGATGATTAGTAACATTATCGTCTCAGGGTCGCGCTTTGTTGCTACCGTCACGTAATCACCCACCAGAGGAAATTCACAGCCTCAAACGATGATAAGGATTATCATAACAATGGCCGTATTCATATGGAAACATATGGAAAACACATCTCTCGCACTACTTGTATTATTTTCTACAAATAATTTGAACAGTACATAAACTCAGGTGCTATCTAAAATAAATTATCCCAAAACACTTTACTAAGAGAATGTGATAAAATATCGCCATCTTATGGCTGCATAAATATTTATAGCAATTTCGTGAATCTTTTGTGGAAGAGTTTTCAAATAAAGTTGACTGAAAAATATATCACTGAAAAAATATTTTAGACAGATCTTTAACGCCTGAAATATGCAGTCTCAATCCAAATCCTAAGGCCTATGTTCAGCAGTGTACGTCTTCCGGCTGATGATGATGATGAACCAAAACCCGATTCTTTTTTTCTGATGACTGCTTCTGATTGGACATTTTAAAAACTCAGTTATTTAATTCGTATCGTTGATTAGTTACAGACAAAGACCTAACCGAGATTAATTTATCATTTCCAGCGCAAGAGGACGTATTGTGAAATATTAAATTTCCATTTTTTTTGTGTGAATTTTATTAATTATTGTGCGCCAATATTCAACAGTAAGTGGTTAGGCTCAGTAAAAGATAAAATTGCTCACAACTCATTAAATCACTTTTAATTTAATAATGGACCTATGAAGCAATACGCTGGAAAGTAAATCCAGAGACGTCGCACCTTTTCATTTTAACCGACATAAAAAAAGAAGAGGCTCTCATTTCAACTGTATGTTTTTTTTTTTGTTTTAAGTCTGCCGATTATGAATTGATTTCAGTTGATTTTTTTGTTTGGTATATCTTTAGAGGTTACATACCTATAAATTTTATCGAACATTAAAGCACTTTTTGTTTTAATGAGCATCGCCTCTCAAGACAAACACAAGAAAGTGTAAATTAAGTACCTACTTAACTTTTCATTAAGAAGTCTGTGGCAAAAAAATCAATGAAATAAAAAACAAAACCTCCGAATTCCGAAATAATTTATTGAACGCTTTTATGTGTTTGTTTCAGTAGTCGGTTATGTTTTTAAATGTTTTATTTTTTGAACATCCAAAATAAATAAAACAGTTTGTCGGTTGTCAATCTGTCAGCTAATAGAGTGTGAGACAGAGGACGAAGAGATTATATTTATAAAATATGTGTCAAAAGTATGTGATAAAGAAATTACAGATGTTCCAAATTGTCTTCAAGCCGTCGCTTCTAAGATTGTAGCCCCATAATGACTTCATTATGCTGACAGGTTTTTCTTCGCGACAAAGCGGAAAAATGTTTTAGTGGCTACTTAACTAAATATACATCTTTAATGATACAACATCTACTTTTCTAAATATTTATAAATTAGCAAAAAAAAAATTGTTTTTTTTTAAATGTTTTTACAAGTTTTCCTACCTCGCATAATATTGGTGGGAGGCAATTGACATACATCATTTGTTCTTCCAGAAAAGTTTGTGGATGCGGCAGCATCTGCCTCGGGTTCTCCATCCCCGCCCCTCGCGGAGTACGAGCGGGACTCCCCCGTGGATGTGTCATCAACGTCGGAGGCCGGGTCCGCCAGCGGAGCCCCGAGCGGCTCCCGGCCTCTCTCGCCGCCCCCCAGGAACCCACAGCTCGTGGAGCGATGGTCCAGCGAGGAGATGCGACACATACAGTGCCACCTCGAAACTAAAGAACTCTGGGACAAGTTTAACGAATTAGGGACTGAAATGATAATCACAAAGACTGGAAGGTGAGTCTTTATTGTATTGTTTAATAGTTTTAAATCTAGCTGGTATAAATCGAAGTTGATCGGTTATAAATTAGTCGGGAAACATTACTGCCAAATTACTAACGCCTACTCATTTATCTACGGTGAACACATTTAAATTAATTAAACGGCGATTGTCTCATACCTTTTTATACATCGGCACTTTTATGGACTTGATTTCCGGCACATTGCGTATTTGTTAATTATGACAAACGCTCAAATCGCAATTCATTTATTTTTAATTACCAGCGTTAAAACGCACGGCTGAAAACAGAAGTGGTTTTATCGCAATTAATTTTTCATTAATTGAACGGAGAGGCGGATTCATAACAAGTAGTACTGACGTAAAGCACGCGTTATTAACCACTTAAATGACGAAACGAATTGTTTTTAGGCTTCTTGTGTTGAACTTGACGAGAAATTAAAAACTCTGTGGTAGGTGGGTAATCGAATCGCGATTGTTGGTTAACGAGATCAAGGCAATATCGACGGCGCGTTTCAGAGGCGATAAGGTAGGTGGCACAGTGAAGGCGACGGCGCGAGGCGTGTCGGTCGCGGCGCGCTGCCGAACAATGGGCAATCGACCACCGCGCCGCGCCGTACCGCGCCGCCTGTGCGATACTCGCACGTTAAACAATGAACGCCACAATCAAAAACGAAACGATCACATCATTCGAACATAATATAATTGCCCTCCAAATAATTCGCTCGTTACAACTACAGCAGATCGAATTTTAATCTCATTAAACCTCAAATTGTGTAACGCTGCTCTATTTAAGGACTTATTTCAAAAACCTGACTGAAAACTATTTCCAAGTATTCAGTACCTATCCTTTTGGAACTGAATCTAAGAAGACTTGAGACCATTTATAGGGAAAAAAATACAAACATCCGAATTGAGAACCTCCTCCTTTTGGAAGTCGTTTAAAAATACAGGAATTGTAAAAAAGGTATCTCCAATTGTATGTAGTGATTGATAGACATGACTTATTGATTAAAAAATAGGTTATAAGACGTTCCTTAAATGTAAATCAGATTACATACAATATTATGACTGCTCCAGTATATCTTTGAAATTTCACATGAAACACGTGAAATATTTGAACTGCAGAATCGAATCTGATCGAAGTGCAAGGACTGCTGTCACATAAAAGTCAGATTAAACTCGACCAAGTCTAAAACGCAGTTGCCTTTTTAGCTATATTTGACGTCCGAGCAGGTGAAAATGATTTGTGTGTAAGTGTTATCGAGGAAACACTAGGACGGTAGTGAACGGCGCGGAACGGTAGAGCGGCAGAGCGCACCGGCGACGCTTATCGACGCCCGCGTAAATCAACGCGACAGCCCACCGATCGTGACAAATTCGCAAACCTAATCTTTTGATAACGTTGTAGCTTACTCAGACAAACCGCACGATACTCGCCGCGTAAACGCTCCAGCAATGTTCTCTGTTGCGTCCTTATTTTGCATTACACCTAGATTTTCCTCGAAACTATCGCTGAAACAATATCCAACCGCTGATACCTGAACCTAATTAGGGAATTTCACCCATTTCACAGTTTCTGGAATTTATTTAATGCTAAATACGTCGTCTCCATACAAATAAATGTGAACAAAGGCCGGGTATAATGTACAAAACAATGAAGGCTCTTTCACGGACTATAAAGCTGTATTAATACCTCACTTATTTATTCCTTATAATGTTCTCGAGTTAACGACGCTTCGGGCGTCCAGTTTTTCTACCACGCACCATAAAATACGACATCTGGAAATATATACCAGTCGCATTCATTTCCGAATTTAGCAACACAGAACACAATAATAACAGTGTTGATTTGCTATAATAACCGTTCGCAAAAAAGATTGTAGCAATGTTCGTTTTTATGAGGATGTTTAGATGCGATAGATCTTCATAATTACCTCGCGTTATCTCTTTTTCCACATTATCGATGCTTTAGATACGGCCGGTATCGGTAATAAAAGATGGAGCGCGATAGCAGGCGTTACAAAGGGCTTTGGGAAGTCGCAATGGGAGACAATTTGCCACACACCGTCACGCGAGCTTATCCGAGTCGGCCCCGTCGATTAGCATAAATCTCGCCAACTAACCGTCACAAATGAACGACGGGCGCGGGACGCGGGTAGCGGCTAAACAAACTGACGCGAGCGACGATGCGATCGCGCGACATTCGCATGTCGTGGCGACGATGCGCGACGAATCGCGACCGTCGGCCGCCCGCATAAATCAGCATTATCTCGCGAGATAGCCGCGCGCCTGGACCCACCCCGCCGTATCACGCGGAGCCCCGTGTCGTTCGAAAAAATTAATGACTTGGAAAAACGATTCGCTTATGAGGGATCTTTCACTGTAATTGAATTGCCCCGCAGAGAACGGCCGAATTGTCGCGCAATATGTCGAGTAGGTGACACTGAATCAGGTGCACTAACTTTTGTAAAGCGATCTCTAAATAAATTGATAAAATACATTTACAAATATTACTGCAACACAAGTAATTTTGAGATCTTGAATGTTTGCCCAAGTAATAAGTTTCAAACGATCTCAATCAAATCCCTATTACTGATTTATTATTTCATGCCCCATAAAAATAACAAAAGAGAGACTGCAACAAAATGAAATCCCCACACATTATCTCACCCCAAAAGATAATCGCTGCACGCGTAATAGAATAATGTAAATATGTCGGTTTGTCCGTCGTCCGTCGCTAGTTGGCATGCTAATCGCGTTTACTGTAAGCTCCGTTTTAAAACCTGCCGCGTTGTGCACCACTCTTTTAGTTTATTCAACGGGGACCCATTTTTCATCCGCATGGCAAATATTTTGATGTTTGTTGATTGCGCGGCTTTGTGTGCAAAAGCTTTCCTAAACGGGGAGTCCATCTGATGCCTTTGCCATGTTTATTGTGTTCAAAAAATTAGGAGTGTTTTATAAAAACACCGATAATATCGCAAATCATATCTTCTGTCGATTGTATTAATGATTGTAATTAATTATGCGTTTCGGTTTTTTATTTTCGTTTGTAAGACAGTGTGGGTTTACGTAAAGAAATATGGATATTGATTAAAACCATTGTAGTGATTTATGTTCCACACTGAATACTGTAAGTATGTAATTATATTAGAGTAGATAACTTTAAAAGTAAACTAAATCGATGACGAAACTTTAGAAGAACATCTGTGCCCCAAAACATCATTGATTTTAGATTTACTGCATCCAGAATCAGATCAATAAGCTCCAAAGAAAACGATACATTTTAAGTGTCATATTAACATAGATATGTGCAAACAGTGATAAAATGAATCGTATATATGTGGGAACAGTGCTAACAGATTTAAATTAACATGTTTTACTAATACACAATACGATCCGTCGTCGATAGCTACTCGTAGTTCGCTGAAGATGTTTTCGCCAGCTCTCGTTGCCAATACTCTAATCGTTGGAGCACACAGTTGGCAGCCAACCCGCTCTTTGATTTACTTCTCACCAGCATCTAACCATCGTAAATCTTCCACATATGATATATAAACACACTTTTATCTTATGTATATGTATTCAAAGGCATTTTAACTTAACAGAACATCACATAGCATCTAAATTAAGATTGTTCTTGTTTATAAATTACTCGTCGACTCTTTGTCGGCTCTGGCATGTAGTGAAATATTTTGACGTCTTTCTTTATAATGGGTGCGACATAAATCGTGCTTGTTTGCTTTTTTGATAATCAGATGTGTAAATTTTTGAAGTCAGGTCATAGCAGGTAAATCACTTGTTTCTCAGATTTGTTTTATCTTGGGAACATCATTTTGATTTGTTGACAACATGCTGCTAGATTGTAGCACAATAATGTCATGAGTTCAATACTAAGGTTTATTTCAAATTCCCTCGTTGACGTTATTCTGCACAGCATCATCAAAATTTTTCGTAAATTTTCGTAAATTTTAAGACGATTTTTTTTATTAGTACTGTTTTTCGTGAGATAAATAGAAATTGATTATAATACCAAGTTCTATAATATTCCTAAAAAGTACCTACCTACAGCTGTCGCCGTTAGCATTGAAATTTTCTAAATATTAGTGTGTAAATGTCCCAGGCCCAGAACATTTTTCCCTGTAATGGCCCACCGCGCCGCGAATTCCCACAACTAGGTTCGAAGCGATTTATCGAACTATATTGTAGCCTGCCCCGTGCGTATGTGCCAAGGTATCTAGGTACCTATTGCGTTTGTTAAAAGTGCAGCTTGGAAAGTTGGCGATACTATTGGATGCGCCGTTTGAAACGTTTCATAGTTTGTATCAAATTGATTGCGACATTGAGGAAAATTTGATAATTTTATATTGTTAACTTTAACATTTTAATTTAATTTAAATTTAAAATACCACTTTTAAAGTACAAAAATATAAGTCCTGTATATGCTCAATTGCTCACTCATATTTTACTATATTTTTCTTTACTGATGAAGTAAACTTCTTAAACTGAAACTTATAAAGTTAGACAACACCTAAATACATGCAGTGTTTTTATGAACAAATTCAAAAGTTGATTAGAACTTTTTAAGTGTGTTATAGGTGTTTTTGATTTTAGTATTTTACATAACATCGGGCCAGTATTTTTTTTTAGGTTATCTATAAGTGTAGGTCCCGTGTTTACCTTAAAAAATTGAACAAGATTTCATAAATTATGAGTAATTGGGTTTAATCCTATAATTGTAAGCTAACAAGCCAAGAGTAGCTTGGAAGTAATAAAAAGATATAAACAAATCATTTTCCTGAAATCCGAAAATATTGAAGCGGTAGAGCATATCCACAGCTTTAAAATATTTTCGCTGCTCAGATAACGCTGGGCGCACACCACGCTTACACGTGCACGAGCTCAGCTCGCCATTTGTCGCACTCGCGCGATAATTGTTGATATACGATCGCGATCCGACACCGTAATTGTCAACGCTTAATCTTCTAATTGGCTCGCATTTACCAATGCCAACGTGTTGCCTCTGCCCATTCGCATCGATAGTTCGTTTAAAAAATCATTGTCAAATTTTTCGTAGGTATGTACGTACAATCGTTAAACATAACCAACTCCTATAAAAGCTCGGTTCGAGCAGAGTCGAAAAGCAATTCGCAACGCCAATTTCAAGAACAGTAAAAAGTGCGATTCACAAGTGCAACTTGAAACGGCGTTTAAGAGCGAACCGAGGGCGGCGCCCACCGGGGGCGAGAAAACAATTTGGAATTTTATCGGTGGCGAGGTGGAGGGTGCGGGGTGGCGGGGTGGCGCGTTACCTCTGATTTATGTGCGACATTAGACGCGAGGTGGGCACGACGCGCGAAATGCACGCGCGCCGCGAGGACCATTGCCTCTCACTTGCCACTCACTCACAACCCCGTGCCCGCGCCGTCTTACTTACGTACCTACTATCAACAACTACAGCTGCACATCATGGAGAGGTCCATGATGTGTGACGCTTCCTAAGTTCTGGTACAATTTCAAAAAGGCAATCAAATGTGATGTGAATCTTAGTTGCAGGATATTTTACGATTTACAAAGAACTCAACAAACAGCACTCTGTATAAATTAGAAGATCATAACTTGGCACTCATTTCATCTTAAACAAAGTTTTTAGCATTAAATTCTATCGAAAAAGCAGGATTAATTAATGAAACCTTAATACAGCTTAAACTTTACCAACTGATGCCGTGGATATTTCAGTGTCATTCCAATTCAAAAGCTAATTTCACTAAAACCTTAAATGAATCGAGTTGGTCGGAGCTCGCACATTATTTAACTTGCTCCAAGTTTAAATTGAAAACGCCACCAAACTCTTTGCGGAGTCAGAGTCAAATTTTGAACTTTGCCGCTGAATCGGAAATTTCTTTATAAATATCTTATTAAGCTTAAATTCAGTTGGTGTCACGCTGCCGACACTAATTTTATTCGTGAAAGACGGCGACTGAGCGACGGCGAGACGCGCGGCCGTAGGGAGCACTGAAAATGTATGCAAACGGGAAACGCGATATTTGACTGAGCTGAAAACGACAAAAGAATTAAGGAGGATGCGGCCGAGGGGTGGCGGGGACGCGTCGGGACGCGCCGCGGCGTCGACGACACCCGCCACCCCTGTCACATCGCGAATTCACTTTACTGTGTCTTATTAAGAGATTAGCTGTCATTTCAACGATCAAACCCTTTCATTAGAAAGCAATCTATAAATAAATAAGAACCTCTGATAGCCACATAATTACAAGCCTTCGATTTGTATTGAAACATGTCATGGAAACGATTGTCATGTTTATAATTAAAGTGGAAACTGAAGTATTAATTGGTCTACGATTGTAATGAAACGAAATGGAAAATTTTAATTTTCGTACATTAATAATTCAAGCACTCAACCCTATCTGTTGTTATCTAGGTTATGTGAAGTGAACACATGCAGCCTATTTGAATACGCGTGTAATAGATGTGTGATTCATGTAAATGTACCCTTAGCAAGTGTATCGCGAGCTAATCTGCCCCGCGCCGCCTGCCGCTGCCGCCAATATGCCGCGGGGGTGGCGGAGTGCTCGAGAAAACGTGTAAACTAATTATGTACATTTTCGTAGCCACTTATTTACATAACCACGGCCTGAGCCCCGCTTTCACCGTGAATATTTCATTCGTAATCTTTACTTTGACGGTTTAATATGACAGCTGTTGTTTTGTTTGGAGGAAACTTTTAATTTTTGTCGTTTTCTTCCGGTAGCAGCGCCCTTTGTGTGCGCGTTAGGCCGACGCCTCCCGTAATGATAGGTGATTGTCGAACAACTTTTTTTAATACGGATAAACGACTGGGAAACTTCGTGAGGTGTAATTTGGAATTTTCGCCGAGACGCGTCGTTGCCGTATTGTTGTCTGACAATGGGGAAGGTGCTTATTATTTTGATGACTGTTTTGTCTTCTGTCGGGGAGTTATTGTATTGATAGTTCGGGGACGGCAGATATCGATTGGGTCGAAGGGTTGTCACGTAACCGAGTAGGTACGTGGTGCTAAAGAATGATTCATGAGTCGTCAACAGGCTGGCTTGTTGTGAAGTGTACAGGAAGCCGATAAGTAAAACTATTAGTAGGTAATGAGCGAGTGTTGCGGCGTTTCGCGGGTATTTATACCGCGCCTTCGCGGGAACTAATTTATGGAAGTAAGTACGCGGAAAATGTTTATGTACGTACTTCGGCCCTCCCGCCCTGTGCCGTTGACATCCGGTGCCTTCGCTATTCGCTGCTGCTAGGCAGCTGATCTGGAATTATAATACAGTAGTGCTCGAAGTAGCGAAGTAGCGTACGAAGCATTGCGCCGCTGGGATTACTTCTTAGAAACGATTAAGAATTTATTGGCAGAGAAAAAAACTATAAAGTAGATCAGTTGAATTCTCAGAGGTAATAAACACAAGGCGTTGTTTCAGCACAAAACGAATGGCAAAGACCACCGCGCGCGCATAGCGGCGACTTTGATGCTGCAACGAGCTGATGACAGACGCGCTTCATGTAGACATTACTCACGGGACTGTCCTCTTGCAAATGACTCTTTGTGATATTAACGGAATCAGACACAATGTTGTCTTCCGCCTGGAGTACTAAATCGACCCATCTTAATTATTATAATGATTAGTTGATACATTGGCTCAATTTACTCATTTTTTAAACTTAAATTTGGAAGAAATTACCACAGAAATGAATTGCTTAGCAAATTGACACCCAACATCTAATTTGTCTTTAATAAAACTTCTTAAAAAAAAAAAAGTTACTGTACCTATTGTACTGTGGTTACTATAGCAAAGTAAAGTAAGTACACTTTTTAAAAATTTACAAAACGTTGTGTGGTTAGTCTTATGACATTTTTCCTGTAAGTCAACGATTAACGTAATAGCCCTAAATGTCCCATTTCAAAATATAATAATATCCCAATTGGTAGACAAGTTGCTTATTCATTTATTTCCCAAACTAAATACAAATTTCTAATATTAACACTGTAATGGCATGTTAAATGGCTAAAGACGTAAACATATTTCTAACACTTCGCTGTACAATGATATCTTAGAGTTAGCCACTATTTCACGTTACTATGTAGCGTTTCATACTTTTGTACTACTTAATAAAACAATTAATGCCAACTGAAATAGCAGTGCTGAAATACACGCAAGTTTAGTGAAGCTGTTGTTTTTTTACATGAAAAGAAAACGCATCTATGTTTTCAGCGTTCCAGAAAGTTATAAAGGAAAACTACTAATGGTTAACAATCCTGGAGAAAAGTAATAACTTTACTAATTTCAATGTAGATAATACATTCCATAAGGTTTTTGCTTGAATTTTTTGTGACACAAAATTGTTTTTAATATAGGTTTGTTGGTTAAGGCAAATCTTTTGTAGCATATATACCTACTCAATAACATAGATTAATTTCCTAAATTAAATAGAAAAGCCTTTCATTTGAAAAACGAACATTTCTACTAATTACAACCCAAACTAGCTTAAATATAAGGTTGAAACTCATCGCAACTATTTGATGCGAGCCACCAGCTATCATATAGGTCACGACATTATCGCGGTGCCTCCATCGCTAGTACTGAGACGAAGCTCCGCCCGTTCCCCGTTGACATGTAGCGTTTTAACAGTCAGTACGTGGCTCTTCCACCCCCATTCACCCCCTACAACCCCAACCACCCCCCACCCTGTAACCCCTAGAACTGACGACATTAGCAGCCGCAGACATAGGGCACGTCCCGGCCAGACGTTGACATAGGTAGCTAAAGTAAAATTTGCTTTCAGCTTTACGTAATATTTTTTGAGAATGTTAGTTTGTAAGTTAGTTTTTATAGGGGTTCTGTTTTTATGAGTCGTTAACAGGTTAGAATGACGTGCCTATGCCAGTAGTGTCGTCGAGCTGCTTTAAAAAAGCCCTTAAAATGGTTTGACAGTTAATTAATAGAATTTTATGTAATAGGTAAACATTGTCTTGTTTTTTTATTAATTTAAGAGATTTTTAAACTATTTTTAGTTTTGTCAGAAAACTAAAGGAAAAAAAAATCAATTACATGGAATTGTTAAAACTCATTTATGTACAGTTTAACCTCATCAATCAAAGTCCAGCCTACAATCTCGCCAAAACACAAAAAGACTATTAGCAGTAAACGCCCTCCCTTTGTTCTACAAGTATTAATTTACTGAATTGATTCACCATAGCTAAGGTAAACAAAAAACACATAGGTGGTTCAAACCACAACTATAATGTCATTGCATATAAAACCGCAATGTAAAACATGGCGTACACGATAATCTTCGATATTGCTTTTGATTTAAGGGCTATAGTGGTGTGTATACGATTAGATGACATAACTAACTGCAAGCAACGGACGACTGAGTTTACGCGGCCGTCGCAATGGCTCCCTCTTTATAGAAATGAAAACAAACTAACTATAGCCCACTGTACACTAGTGTTGCTAACTTAGTACCTACCTAGCCGCTGGTTACCTAAGCCATGCTAAGCTTAGTTATGGAACAGTTGTTGCAAATTATTCTTTGATAAAACACATAAAGAGTGTTTTTATTTTATTGTTAGTAGTTGTTACTGTTTTTACTATAATGTGTTGAAATATTTTAGGAACAACTAATACAGTGATAGTAACTAGACAAACCGGGATTTTTTTTTAAATTCTTCAGCGTTTAAAAGAAAACAATCCCTCAAAATGTCCTGAATTTTGAGAAATAATCCTGAAGTTTCATAAGCATTCTATATACACCAATATGATAACAAGAATTCATCAACAATAATGGTAGTAAAAGAAACAGTAACTATAGCACCTATGTACCTTACCGTTGAGCTCCTTGAGTTATGAGTCGAGCTTCACGATAACTGACAGATGCTTGCACTGACTGGACAGGTCCACTCGTATGGCTCTTTCTTCAAAAGACTATCTCGGACACAAACCTGAAGGGTCCTCGCATGACATAACTAACCAAATTAATGTCTGGACTTTAAAAGAGACGATGACCTCTGAGTTTGTTTCGGATGTTTCTTCTCAGAGTAGTCAGGTACGAAACACCGGCCTCATCTAGCTGTAAAAAAAGTGTTTTAACTTGTAAAAGTAAAAGTGTTTGTGAAAACCTATTTGCAAAATAAATATCATTTATCATTCATATTTGTTGGTAATTCTGTAAACATGGTTACTAAACATGGCTATAATAAGAGTAGGGGGTAGAAATTGTGGGGAGGTGCAAGCGGCAGTTTTCGCAATATTGTCGCCAAACTTCCCAATTTCGGTGTCGACTTGCGAAACTCCTCGCTTTGTGAACCTTACAGGTGTGAGTAGCTACTTGCTAGTACGAAGCGTGCCACCGAATATGAACGTGACTCCAAATTGTGGGCTTTGCGGGAATTAGCGACGGATTTTCAAGGAATAATTCGTACGAGGGCCGTACGTTTATCTGCGCGAAGTTGTTCAGCATTTCGGATATTGATAAATTATATTTATTTTGTAAGTTGGTTATAAAAAAACACTTTTACACGTCACAACCAATACTTTTTAAAGCTAGATGAGGCCGGTGTTTCGTACCTGACTAATCTGAGAAGAAACAGCCGAAACAAACCCTCCCACTGTGTGTCCCTCTCGACTGTGACCTCTGAAGGTCACAGTCTCTTTTAAAGTCCAGACATTGTTTTGCTCAGGTCATACGAGGACCATGCGAGTATCTGAGATGGTATTTTGAGGAAAGAACCACACAGATTTGAGTGGACCTGTCCAGTCAGTGTAAGCATTTCTCAGTTATCGTGTAGCTCAACTCAGGACACAAGAGGACACAAGAAGCTCAACGACACGACGAACAATACCAAAGATAGGACATTTGGGTACGCCGCTTAAAGTACTCAAATTGTCAGACAAAATTATTGTAGATTCTACATCCGTTTAGCGTACTTGCTCAGTTCCTAGTAGGTACGCTACAACGACAAAAACTGACAGGTTTGCTCCTCCCACAAAACATTGTACATTATTATTCATTCTCTAAAAATTCACTAACGACCGAAATAAGCGGCCAACAAGAGGAGTGCGAGCGTGTTCTGACATCGTTCGGCGTGCTATGTGACACCATTAGCGAAGCAAACCGCGCGAACAATACAAAGAAAACGAGGTGTCGGAATTTCGCGCGACGGCGGCACGGATACCGAACGCGCCGTCTCCGCCTCCACTGAAACTATACTGGATTACACACAGAACTTGTATCTACAATACGGTAAGACGATCAGGTAATTCTGATGGTTTCTGTATCATTTAATCTTTGTCTTGTAGCTTTCTGTCATTTCGTAGCACTTTCGTAGCACCTGCTACGAGAAAAGTTGAATCGTAATTACTGTTACCAAAGAAATTGTTTTGTTGATGCCTTGTTACTGTAATCTTTTTGGGATGTTTGCCATGAATTTGATGTTCCATTATGATTATTTTTCACGGTATTGCCGGGATATCAACACTTATCGTTAACACCAATACAGGTACGTAACCACTTCGCAAGTCTCCAACAACATTAGCATACATGTAGATTGATTATAATTTAACCGGACAGCAACGTTAGCTAGTCGTCCACTTCCTACATGACGCGTCTTTAGCGTAGGAGCACCATACGTCTGCAGAGTGACAGATTCCACGCTAAATTCTACGCGGGTACCGTACGACCCGCCTCCACACACTCCTAGCATTTCATTGCAAACCAACGATTTCAAAAGCTCTAAGAATGTTAAGTAGCTACGTATTAGTTTTGTCAATATGTGAACGTCTAATTAATATTGCGTTGAATGCCCCTTTTTCTTGTGAAAGCTGCCTATAGGGACAAAAAGGCAATATTTCCGGTGCAAGGCGCAACACACGCGCTACAATAAAGGCAGGTACACACGGTGTGTCATTACCTCGGCGCGCCGCAATTAAAATGGTACGCATAAGTAATATTTGTTTAAATTCACTAATTATGTTGCCGCTAATAAATACTTACACGCCACATCTGCTGTGCTAATGGCGAAGTGCATTGTACAAATGTTTTATTTGGTACGCGCGTCGCCCGTCCGCGGATATGTCGTACCTTGTAATTTTCTGTTGTGTGAACACGGTTTTTACGTAAATATTTAGTTGGCTATAGGTAAATGTCAGGGTGGTGTCACCAAATGCCACTGTGGAGGTACCGTACACGTGTATGTTTAGTGAGAATATTTTTCAGGCTATCGATGATATCCGTCGGCGATGGGTTTCTATTTAATTCGAAGGTGTAAATAAAAATAACAACTGGTTGTTTTTTGCTGTATGAAACTCGTATCTACTTCGTGTCATCACATAACATTCAGTTTTTTACCATCTTTTTAAGCATCAGCCTCGTCGTTTAACTAGGCAGATACAAGTCAAAAGCGACTAAGATAAATGATTTATTACGTACACATTTTGATATGGCAATTGAAACTTATTAATAAATGAAGCGTTACAAATATTTTTACGGGCATTAGCATCAGCGAGTCGCGGGCGGTGTGTGACGGCACCACGCGGCGGCTGAACTTATCTGATCTCCGTCTATCCGACAGAGATATTAATCAACGGGATTGACAAAATCGTGCGAGTGTCGAAAATTTGACGCGGTTTCGTACCCGGACCTCCCAGGAAGAACTATATTTCACGCGCGCCTCAGCCGCCGCCCAACCACGCCCCACAGCTCATTAACTGACTCTAATGCGCATCAATCTCATACTTTCTCCCTAAGGGAAAAATTCACTAAGAACGACACGATATTTTTTTCTTTCTGTAACGCCTTTACACGACTATATGTGTATTTCAATGTTCAAACTCCGGATTGATTCGATGCCACACATGCTGACGAAACAGCGGTATCTTAATACGATATTGATGATAGCTCACAAATAACCTATTCTAATGTTGTTGATATAAGCGGACAGGCTGATGGACATAATAATTAATTAGCACTCGTGAAAAAACTAGTGTAACATAATGAGATGGTGGACGGGTAGTCGGGCACGGCGTACAGACGCACAGGCGATCCTGAATGTAATGATCCCGAGCGGCGCGAGATCATTTGTCATCGCGTCACTCACGCGTCAGCGCCGCTGATACGCCCTTTTCCTTTATAATCGCAAATTGAGATTGTGTGAAAAAGTTTAATAAGTAAAGTAAATACAAAGGGAATTGTCTCACGTTTGCCAGTAACATTAGAAAAACGTGACGAAATCTTTTGAGACGACATAAAACAATTGATATTTTCAGGTCAAATGTGAGCGTTGGTGGCGCCGTTGAAATGAGATGAAGACGTAATAGGAACTTTCAATTATTGTTCAAACCTGTTATTCTTTGAGTTTGTACTAAAATAACTTGAATATAATAGCAGTATACGTGTGAATAAATCAGTATTCAATAGTTATGTGCGCCTGTTCCCATGCCCTAAGAGAAGGTTGACATTAAATGTCACGGACTTTATTTGATGTAGGTCCAGTACGTGCTCTGCATGGTACAGATCTTACTGATAACTTATTGTTACTCCTACAGGTCTAATTGATTTTATAATCTGAAATGCAATGACAAGGAGGGTCTGAACGTCAGTTTTTGTAGAGTACGATATAATCAATCACCAATATCTAATGCCGGTTATTATTAGTATCTTGCAAATAGATTTTCCTGTAATCCTTTCGTAAGTACTTATATTTGCACTGTTTTTCAACTTGTGATAATGTTTCATTTCATTTTGGTCGTTCTAATCTCAAGAAAGGGTGTCGTATTTTCCAGTCTTGAGGAGACCGTCGTACTAATTATGTAACTGTACCCTAATAAAGTGTAAGCCGACCTTATAATAGTTGAACAAAAGATTCTTTTCTCAACTATTTGGAGTAAGTATAACTATGCTTTTTAAAAGCCTAGGCAGATGATGATGGCGATCTGATTATTTTCCATCGTCACCCAAAACCACCAACTCCCATAAACCTACTTCAATTAATTTTCATAAACACTTCTACAAATCAAGAGTTAGAATTAGTTTTCTCGCAACACGAGCCATAGTGTAGAGTTTCAAACGCATGTCGGTTTTCAAAGGCGACGAGTCGTGACCATGTCAGACTCGTCAGTCGGCCATCGTGTACACGACACCTCCCATCAATCCAGCATGGTGACCATGACGAACACTACACTTGGCTGCTTCACTGCTTCATAGTTTGTAGACCGTGGATTGTCGCTGCAACTAATATTTTGCAAAGTGACATTATGAAACGGGAGGTTCACATTTCTTTGTGCTAGTTTTGTGTGAAGATGGCTTCAGTCGACTGATTTGTTAATTTAATTTTTTTATGATTGAATTAGAAAGCAGATTAAACAGTAGGTACATCAAAATCTTCGTAGATGTGACCATTGCCGGGATATTGACTGTTTTGTATTTTATTGATTTAACTAAATTAAAAAAAGTCCTGTGACGCATCTGAACTCTAAATGCTAAAACAGTTCTTTCCCGTGTTAATCACATTTTATCCTGCTCTTTTCAAAGCGTAGACAAACGTCTTCGATATCCAAATAATAACAATTCAAACCGAACTGGACTTTCCCACTCCGTACGACGTTACGACCATAGACGAAGAAGCCCGAAGCTGTCTCACAGCTCAGCTGATACAATCTCCGTTTGACGAGATTATCCGAACTTACTCAGTCGCAGGCGTTCGTTGTTTATCATCGCTTAACTGCACCACAATCGGCCGTAAGTAGGCCTATTATCCGACATGAAATATTCATTGGCCACCGACACAGATTGTTGTCACTCGTATTATGCAGCAGAAATCATTTAAGGCCCACTATAGAGAACTACACTCACCGGCACGGAATCTTGGCCAAGCGCGTATTTCGCGATTACAAGAGCTTTATGTATTTCCTATGATTATTTATGATGAAGGGTGATCTAAAAAATGTTTACCCTTAGTTCAAGAGGGTAATTTACCATGTTTGAGTGCAATAAGACGTTATTTTTAAGTTTTAGTTGAACCCTGTCATCTGAGCGACTAAGTTGCTGTTTTAAATTTGTGTATTGTGAAAGTCTATTGTCAGGTTATTCAATTATTGTGATATCGTACTGTTACTTCAATAACTAAAGGTGATTTAAATCCAATAAAAATGCCATTAACACCATCACAGGTTGAACAAGCTGTAGCGTTGATGGAACAACGGCTGACGCAGCGAGAAGTTGCTGTTATGCTGAATGTACCACGTTCATCGATGCGGTATGCGCTGAAACGATACCAGGAGACTGGCCGCTACTCCCGCAGACCAGGCAGCGGAGGCGTCAGATGCACATCAGCCCGGGATGACAGCTTTATTGTTCTGGAAATTTTGAGAAATCGCTACCTCACCGCTGTTGAGATACCCCAGCGACTCAATTTGACAAGAGGTGTCAATGTTAGTGAACGTACAGTGAGAAGACGAATGGAGGAAGAGAATTTAAAAGCTCGTAGACCAGCACGCGACCCAGATCTTCTCGTAAGTCACCGAGTAGCTCGACTTCGATTCGCACGAGAACACGTCAACTGGACCCATGAGCAGTGGGCTCGAGTACTGTTCACAGATGAGTGTCGAATTGCTTTACAAGCTCCAGATGGTCGGGAGCGATGAATCGAGCGGTGTGGTGAAGAAAAGGAGAGCGGTTTGAGACCCACTGCTCATGGGTCCAGTTGACGTGTTCTCGTGCGAATCGAAGTCGAGCTACTCGGTGACTTACGAGAAGATCGGGGACGCGTGCTGGTCTACGAGCTTTTAAATTCTCTTCCTCCATTCATCTTCTCACTGTACGTTCACTAACATTGACATCTCTTGTGAAATTGAGTCGCTGGGGTATCTCAACAGCGGTGAGGTAGCGATTTCTCAAAATTTCCAGAACAATAAAGCTGTCATCCCGGGCTGATGTGCATCTGACGCCTCCGCTGCCTGGTCTGCGGGAGTAGCGGCCAGTCTCCTGGTATCGTTTCAGTGCATACCGCATCGATGAACGTGGTACATTCAGCATAACAGCAACTTCTCGCTGCGTCAGCCCTTGTTCCATCAACGCTACAGCTTGTTCAACCTGTGATGGTGTTTGCGCCGAACGCCTACTAGTTTTGTGATAGCATTCATAGTGCTATCTATGTGTTTTAGCTAACGGTTTTATTGTTATAGTTTTAAGGTCCTATTACTGACAGTTCACGTCATTATAAGCAATTTTACTGAAAAAGCATGTCGCTTTTCATTTTAATCTCCCACTAAGAAAACCTGAAGAATCCACAACATGGTCCAGTAGAGCCGGGTGGATTGAAGATAAAAACTTCAACCAGCTGTTATTTCAAGGATATTATAGAGAATTGGGGAAAAGTCGTAATCGGAAGCGGAGTTGGTTGTGCGAGCGGAAGATTGCGAAGATTGAGAATTTTCATCATCATTATAGTTTTCACCCAACTCTCTTTTTTATCAGGTTGTATTAGTGTTAATTTGCATTTGTTAATCAGGTTACTACAGAGGTTAAACTAATCCTTGTAAAACTTGAATTTGCAAAACCCTAACAGTGCTTACAAGTTGTTGTAATTGATCAGACTTTAGTGTGTTAATCACAGTTATTCTACCCTTAAAGAGTGGCTATTATGATAGCTGCATTATTATAACTTTAATAGGTAGGTAACAGTTACTGAGTCAGTTATTCTTGTAATCACATTAGCCGTTAGGTTCAAATTACATTGTTTATATCGCTTACTTAAGCTTGGTATTGATTTGAATTATATACATTCCAGGTTGTCTGCACCAGCTTTCGCAATGCCAGAGGATAAGGGGCTCATTAGAAAGAGAGCGAGTTACAAGGGAAGAGTAACGGTATTCTTGAATTATTTGAATTCATTGAAATCTCCCATAGGTTCTTCTGAGATTAGCGAGTTACAGTTGCGTTTGACTAGACTTGAGTCATTGTATGGTCAATATGACGAGGTACAATTAGCACTGGAATGTAGTACTGATAATTTAGACGGTCAATTGTTAGAACGAAGCGAGTTCGAGTCTCATTATTATAAAACCATAACTGAAGCTCGGAAATTGCTTGATGATTATAAGAAAAAGGATGCGCCTGATGCTGAGGTGGGTTCACGTTCTAATAGTCATAGGTTTGTCAAATTGCCGACTATTCAATTACCAAAATTCAGCGGTTCCTACGTAAATTGGTTGGAATTTCACGATACATTCGTCAGCCTTATTCATTCTAATGATGACATAAACGACATCAATAAATTTCATTACTTGAGGTCATCACTAGAAGGTTCGGCAGCAGTGGTGATAAACTCAATTCAATTTTCTGCTGCTAATTATGCTGTCGCTTGGCAATTACTCTGTGATCGGTTTGATAATAAACATTTATTAATTGAACACCATATTACAGCATTATTCAATATTGAGACGATCAGTAAGGAGTCATCAGTGAGTTTAAAAGCTTTAATCGATAACATTAATAAAAACTTGCGTGCTTTGGAATCCCTTGGCGAACCTGTTAATTCCTGGGATACTTTACTCATACATATTATGAGATACAAGTTGGACAATAAAACTTACCGTGAATGGCAAGAGTATAAAGGTCGCCTTAACAATGAATTTAAGATTACATTTACTGTGTTCCTCACATTCGTTAAGAATCGTGCTGAATTAATTGAATCGTTAGAAATGTCAAGTTCACCAGTGGACAAACATTCAAACACTAGTAAAAATTCTAAGGTTAGGACAATGGTGATACAGGATTCCAATAATAAAATAGACAAGAACAATCAGTTAAATAATAGTTCTTCTAAACCTAAAATTTGTGTTAAATGTAACGGCGAGCACAAATTAAGCAATTGTCCTCAATTTTTAGCGTTAAGCAATGAAGCACGATTGGAATTGCTACCAAAATATAAGATTTGCTATAATTGTTTATCTTCCGGACATTACGCTAATAACTGTAAACAGGCAAGTTGCAAAATATGCCGACGCAAGCACCACACTTTGGTACATGTCGCAGATTATTCGAAGAAGTCAGATTTGGCTACTACTTCCGCTAACAGTGATAATGCGAGCAATGCTCCTGCTCCATCAACATCTAGCGCAGGTTTGTCTCTGTCTGCGAGTGTTGGGCGTGGGGACGTATTGCTATCCACGGCGTTAATTAAGGTTATAGATAAAAACGGTCAGCAACACGTCACACGTGCTGTTCTTGATAGCGGCAGCACGTCATGTCTCATGACGGAAAGACTACATCACCAATTAGGTTTGACTGCGACTAATGTGAACAATTCCATATTAGGTATTAATAATTCATCTTCACATATCAGTAAAATGTGTCCGGTCTTAATGAAATCTTTGGATGATGATTTTTCCATTAACATTAATTGTTTTGTCCTACCTTCAATTACCGATGATATTCCGATTAATAATGTAGATTTATTAAAATTGAAAATTCCATCTAATATTTGTCTGGCTGACCCTAACTTTTATACTCCAGCTCCAATAGATGTGTTACTAGGTGCTGACATCTTTTGGGACTTACTGGGACCGAAAAGAATTAAATTAGGGGCTGGACAACCTATTCTTTGCGAAACTCGATTGGGATGGCTGGTTTCGGGCCCAACCAAAGTTAGTTATACATCGACGCCATCAAAAATGGTAAAATGTAAGATTATTTCTGACGGCAATGATGAATTAAATAATAGCATAGACATAGATAATCTTCTCACAAGGTTCTGGAAATTAGAAGAGGTCTGTACTACATCACTGTATTCGCAAGAAGAAAAACTATGCGAGGAGCATTTTATAAATAATACTACACGTTTGGAGAACGGACAATTTTGTGTTCGAATCCCACTAAAATGTTCGACGGATTTGTTAGGCGAATCCCTTTCGCGAGCCAAACATTGTTTCTTTTCTTTGGAGCGTAGACTTAAAAGTAAGCCAAAACTCTGTAAGATGTACAAAGATTTCATGGCGGAGTACGAAAGTCTAGGTCATATGTCGAAATGTAAAAACATTGAACATTCCGGTCATTACCTCCCACATCACGGAGTTCTGCGTGAGAGTAGTGTCACCACTAAACTGAGAGTGGTTTTTAATGCCAGCAGCATCACTTCTACAGGTACTTCTTTTAATAGTATACAGATGATCGGACCTGTAGTACAGGATGATCTCCTTTCGATATCAATACGTTTTCGACAGCATAAGTACATTATTGCTGCCGACGTGGAGAAAATGTACCGACAGATAGTGGTTCATCCCTTTGACAGGCATCTTCAACAAATCATCTGGCGCGATGACCCGCTCATTCAGTTACAATCGTACCAGCTTAATACCGTCACGTACGGCACAGCCAGCGCTCCGTTCCTTGCAACGAGGTGTATCAAACAGTTAGGTTTAGACGTTGATAAAAAGGCTGCTGAGGTCATTCTACATGATTTTTACTCGACGATTTGTTGACAGGAGGAGATGATCGAAGTCAGAGATTTGCGTCATACAGTAACTTCTACTCTTGCTTCAGCGGGAATGAGCTTAAGAAAGTGGAAGTCAAATGATATGCGTTTGGTTAATGGTGTTGACTGTCCCCAATCTTCAATCGATTTGAATATTGGCGGATCTGAGTCTTCCAAAACCTTAGGTCTCGGTTGGAAATCACAACAAGATCAACTCTGTTTTCCCATTAGTCTACCAATTGTTTGTGGCGATACAAAACGTGACATGCTCTCAATTATATCACAAATTTTTGACCCATTAGGGCTTCTAGCTCCATGCATTATAGTGATGAAGATGTTACTGCAAAAACTATGGTTACACAAACTCTCATGGGATGAACAGCTTTCACCGGACATTAGGAAAGTTTGGAATGAACTACTTATTAATCTACCAAAATTAAATGAAATTAATATTCCGCGTCGTGTTTTAATTGATTCAATGGAACTTTTAGAGCTTCATATTTTTACTGATGCGTCAGAACGAGCATACGGAGCATGCGTATACGTTCGCAGTGTTAGCAAAGATCATCAAGTGTTGGTACGCTTATTGTTAGCAAAGAGTCGTGTTGCCCCTCTGAAACCAATCACTATTCCTAGACTTGAGCTTTGCGGTGCTCTGGTTGGTGTTCGAATTTATGAAAAGGTGATAAAATCATTACGCTTAAACACTAGTCCGCGTACATTCTTTTGGACAGACTCCACTGTCGTTCTAGGATGGCTTAAAATGTTGCCTAACAGACTGCAGCCTTTTGTTCGCAACAGAATTGCGGAAATTTTAGAGAAGACTGGCAACTGCGAGTGGAGACATGTCCCAACTAATCAGAACCCCGCTGATTATGTCTCTCGAGGAGTAGACATCAATCTATTGTCTTCTTTAGATGATTGGTGGTCTGGTCCAAGTTTTTTGAAGAATGATATATCGTGTTGGCCTTCTAGATTTACACATTCTACTGATGAATCATTGCCGGAAATTAAGACAAATGTATCTTTGCATGGTACTGTTAGCGAGAATATATCTAATGAATTTCTCAATTTTAACCGATTCTCGAATTTTCTAAGGCTTCAACGTACAGTAGCATATGTGTTACGTTTTATTGCTGCCTGTAAAAAGCGGCATGTCTATGGTCCCTTTAGCAATGATGAACTACGAAGTTCTTTAAATTTGATCATTCGGACATGTCAAAACGAGTCATTTAGTGAATACAAGTTGCTGCTGCATAATAAACAATTACCAAAGAAAAGTCCTTTGTTGAAATTCAACGTTTTTATGGATGACCATAAGATATTACGCGTTGGAGGTAGATTATTAAACTCGGATTTACCATATAATAAGAAATATCCAATTCTGTTACAATCTAGTCATCACTTTACAAAATTACTATTTGAGTATGAACACAAACGGTTGTTCCACCCTGGTCCTCAATTGCTGTTAGCATCCATACGGGATACATATTGGCCCATACGAGGTCGTAATTTGGCCAGGTCGTGCTACCGTAAGTGTGTTCGTTGCTGTCGTCTCAAAGGTCAAACTGTAACACCGGTCATGGGTAATTTGCCACGGCAGCGACTTCAAGCAGGTTTCCCATTTGAAAATATTGGCTTGGACTACGCGGGTCCAATACAGTCTGCTACTCGGCAGGGTCGCGGATGTAAGTTGGTAAAAGTGTATATTGCAATTTTCGTTTGCTTTACGACAAAATCTATACACCTTGAATTAGTCGGTGATTTGACCAGTAACACTTTTATCATGGCGTTAAAGAGATTCATCTCGCGTAGGGGTAAACCTATCAATATATTTTCTGATAATGGCACTTCGTTCGTTGGCGCATACAATGATCTATCAAAATTTCTTAAAGCTAATTGTGACTCGTTGTCTGGGGAGATGGCTAAGGAGGGAATAAATTTCAACTTCATCCCTGCATACTCTCCTCATTTTGCTGGACTTGCGGAGGCTGGTGTCAAGTCAACAAAGCATCATTTAGTCAGGGTGTTGGGCCTTTGTAACTTAACTTATGAAGAGCTTTATACTACGTTAGTGCAAATAGAAGCAATTCTGAACTCCAGACCACTGACACCGCTTTCAACGAATCCCGAAGACTTGACACCGTTGACACCCGGACATTTTTTAATTGGACGTCCGTTAACATCTTTGCCAACACCTGATTACCACAACCACTCCACTAGTTCTTTATCCAGATTTCAAAGGATTGAACAGCTGCGCCAGCATTTCTGGAAACGATGGAGCAAAGAATATATTTCAGAACTCCAACTCAGGACAAAATGGCGCACATCTAAGGGTGCTCTGGAGTTGAACGCCCTGGTGCTTCTTAAGGAAGATAATATGCCGCCTCTAAAGTGGAAAATGGGTCGTATTGTCGCTACCTATCCAGGTCCGGACGGCGTGATCAGGGTTGCAGACGTGAAAACCTCAAGTGGCCTGCTTCGCAGATCTTTTAGTAAGATTTGTCCGCTACCCATCTACCCCGAGTCTGACTATTCTGGTTGAAAGACAGGCTTTCAACGCCCGGGGGTATGTTTGCGCCGAACGCCTACTAGTTTTGTGATAGCATTCATAGTGCTATCTATGTGTTTTAGCTAACGGTTTTATTGTTATAGTTTTAAGGTCCTATTACTGACAGTTCACGTCATTATAAGCAATTTTACTGAAAAAGCATGTCGCTTTTCATTTTAATCTCCCACTAAGAAAACCTGAAGAATCCACAACAGATGGTGTTAATGGCATTTTTATTGGATTTAAATCACCTTTAGTTATTGAAGTAACAGTACGATATCACAATAATTGAATAACCTGACAATAGACTTTCACAATACACAAATTTAAAACAGCAACTTAGTCGCTCAGATGACAGGGTTCAACTAAAACTTAAAAATAACGTCTTATTGCACTCAAACATGGTAAATTACCCTCTTGAACTAAGGGTAAACATTTTTTAGATCACCCTTCATCATAAATAATCATAGGAAATACATAAAGCTCTTGTAATCGCGAAATACGCGCTTGGCCAAGATTCCGTGCCGGTGAGTGTATTAGCGATAATTCGCGGTAATGGCTGCCCAAGCGAGTTTGCCGTGTACGACAGGACACCGCGCAAATGTACATAATGTAGCTAATGTCGATGATGGCGGTGTAATACATGAATATCTTAAAAATAAAGGCCATTAAGAGGAAAATTCGGTTTTGGCGTGAGAAAATATGCAGAATCAGACAAAACTCTGTGATTTGTTTCGTTTTTGAGCAGGTGGATCAGGTAATTTACATAAGATGATTCAAAATTTAGATGAAAACTACACTGATTAATTATTGTACTTTATTAGATGATCACGGAAATCAATTTATTTGTGAATGGATTCAGAATACCTACCTTATTGTTAGTCATGCACCAGTACCTACCTATCTAAATAGGTGCCTACTAGTACTTTACATAGGTAATTGACACTTATCTTGTTTGTGCTACAATATTACCCTATAAGTGCCTCTAAATAATTCATTAACCAACTTTTCAAGCCATGCAAGTAACTTTTATCACCACTTGTATCTGGTCCAATAAATAATCGACCATTTACAATGCAAATATGTAACAGATCTCAATGTAAACATTGGCAGTTTTACCAACAAATTATCAAGTGTTATCATAAATAATATCACGGTACAGTTATTGAGTGGCTAGCGTCAAAACTGCGCTAATGAGTGCTCAGCATTCGCAATCTCGCGCCATCTGTCTCTAATCAACGAATCGAGTTAATTAAAACGCTTGGCAATATGGCGGCGGGGTGTAATTGCTATTAATAAAGCGCTTTCCTGTATAATTAGACGGCAGCGCGCGCGGATTGGCTGCTCGGCGGGCCCTAATCACGACGTGATAACATTGCGCTAATGGCGTGCATAGCTTTCTATTGCATAATCACGACCTGCGCTCTAACTGTCGACGGACTAATTCGGCTTTACTGTGTGATGTTACAGTTCAGTTTATCATATTATTTTTCTGAATATTATGCTTTATGTCGTGTGAATGTTAAAAATAAAGATTTTAATAGATTTTCCTAGAGCTTCCCCATAAATACTTCATAAAATGTCAGTTATTAGCAGTCAAGATCACATCGTACTAATAAAATGTGTTAATTGAGTATCAAATTCAGAAGACGGCTATAAATAAATACATTAAGAGATTCGTTGTGATATTTTAAGTAACATCATTAAAGGATTCATGGTTGAAAAATATCCAATTGTCCATAGATTAACAGATTTATCAAATGAGACGCCGAAGGAAACAATGATTGACGAGTTCACACCTCGGCTCGTGCCTTTCTAATTAAGACGACATGCGTGCGCGCACTGCTGCTACTCTTCGCGCTCGTTTAACTTGCAATACACTCATCTTGGTCCGTGTCTCTGATACACGTTTAATTGTTAAATTAACACCAACAATCAGTTAAACATCCTCCACATTCACATCACAACTACTATTAAATAAATTGCAATCAACGTGACAGATAAGCAAACATTTCCGACTTACATATAATAGAGTGAGTTTCTCCTGCCATTTATAGCAGTATACAGAGAACTTTCATCCGAACAATACTAATCTATAGCAGACGTTAATTTACGACGCACGTATAAATTTCAATCATAGAAATGTATTTTAACAATGTCATAACGATAAAAGCGCGCTGTAAACGGGCGCCTCTTATTTCTGTCTTCGGTACATGCTCATTAAAGCGAGTCATGTGTGCTTCTCGGAGTTCTTTTGCTCTCGCTCGCTTTTCCGCTAACTTTTGGGTGGTAGGATGATGGACGACGTCGGTGGTCATATATCATTGCGGTAATATATCGCGAGTGCGCCGAGTGTCGCCATTAACGCATGCGCGCAATTGCCCGTGCGCGAGCGCCTGCACGAGCATGCACCATCGCCTGCTATAAGAAGCGTCTCACAAATCGACGCGCGCGACCACAGCTAAACGCGCATAAATCTTATTAATGCTATTCTTATTTTCGTCCACTCTCTCGATCTTGTAAAATCATTAGAACTCTCAGAACGACTCAACGTCGCATCGCCTTTGTTAAAATATCCCAGCGTTATATGGAGACATTAAATTTTCTACGAAGGAACGTCCCAATCAAAATTATATTGTAAATCATAATGCTCGTACACAATGATGACGAACGGCTTGGGTGGTCGACAGTCATATCCCATCAGTTATGAATGTTCTTGTAGTTCGCGGGTCAAAAGCCGCATACCGTTTGCGCAAGCCCGATGGCGAATTGTCAAGCGATCTCGCGCACCGCTGCGCCTCTGGCATTGTCGACAAAAAGTGAGAGGCCGATAGACGAAGCCGCGTCTCAGCTTACAACTAAAGATTTGTTGTTTCCGTTCTCGCCGCCTCAATGACTACCATTTTATGTCGATTAGGAGATAGTGTTTCACGCGCCCGCTACCGACACCAGTTTTTGTGACACTCCTTTCTGCTTACAACGAGTTTATTATCGTTGATCAGTTGCTGTCGGTTGTTTTTTTGTGATTTCTACTTCAACGTTGCGTTGTTCTACTTTTAGTTTCTTTTTATTTCGTGCTAAATATGATGTAGTCCCTACTTACCTATGTATACAGTTCCCCTCTTCAAATTAGGAATGACAACAGGAAACCACAGTGCCGTAAGAGAACGAAACAGGAGCTATTACGTCGACCAACCACAAGCGATTTACTCAGTGAACAAAAACATACACCTTTACAAAAATGTCTACCCATTCATCTTTCTCCAACGGAGACATTAAAGAATGTCTCCGTTAAGGGGACGACAGTCTAGTATCAAAGTCGTATGAAACAATTCACGCTGTACCTTTATTTTTCCTTGTGCTACCATTGAGGAGTATTCGAATTTGAACTCTATCGTATTTTTATTATGATTTTTTGTAGTTTTTATTGTAAATATTTGTTATTGCTGACAATGTTTCTGCGGTGGGGAGGGTACCTAAATATAGGCGGGCGACCCTCTTAACTAGGGACTACATTTATTGAGGGACGCGCTGCAATGATGCGCCATTTGTGAAATATGAACAGGATTTTCCTGTGGTGCCCCTCTAATAAAATTTAAGCCTTTATAACTACAGAAGAATACTTAAATAGTAGATAGTAGGGTAATGCCCTTCTATTTGTTATTTTCGTGTCATACCGAGGTAGAGTACTAATTACATGCGATAATTTGCGATACGATAACACCAGCTCCTAATGAGCGAAAGTAGATTTGAGTCGGTCTCAGCGATAACTTCAGTTCAGCCGAGTAATTGACGAATAATTGCGTTAATGTGAAAATATACGGTTTAACACAACAATGGAACGAGGAAGTCGATAATATACAAATGTATATTGTTATAACTTAATGTTTGTGCACAAACAAGCGTTTTGACGTAGAATTAACTTGGAGCGGGTTCTTTGTGCTGGGTCGGTGGAGTGAGAAAGCCATATAATTGCGCTTTCTTTGAGTCACTATAACATTTTAATGATTCTGAAACGGCACCATGGTACAACTACTGGTCCTACAATAGCAGAATTAAAAAAAAAACACACTGACAAGGAATAAGAAAGTAATAATATTTACATATTGGGTTTTTGGATTTGGTCAACTTTATCAACAACAATTTGGGGTCATATAGTTTAATTATTATGACATGAAACCTAACTAATCGGCCAGCATCTTTAGAAAATGCAGCAGACAAAAATAACAGCTGTAACCAAACATTCTAAAGCATGATTTTTCTGTAATAGACGCATGTTCCCGACGGTGCGCGTATCGTTCGCGGGATGCCGCGCGGACGCGCGCTACGCCGTGCTGCTGGACGTGGTGCCCGTGGACGGCAAGCGCTACCGCTACGCGTACCACCGCTCCTCCTGGCTGGTGGCCGGCAAGGCGGACCCGCCCGCGCCCGCGCGCCTCTACCCGCACCCCGACTCGCCCTTCTCCGGCGACCAGCTGCGCAAGCAGGTCGTCTCCTTCGAGAAGGTCAAGCTCACCAACAATGAGATGGACAAGAATGGACAGGTTAGTCTATCATACAGACTGTTTCCCACAGTGCTTGGTAGACTGAGATAATTATGACAATTACAATATGTAGGTAAATCAGTAGAATCTAAAACACTTTTTGTTTTGCGTCACAGCTGGTCCTGAACTCAATGCACAAATACCAACCGCGCATTCACCTGGTGTTACGACGAGAAGGAGCCATCAACGCGCCCATCACAGACTTAGAACAAGAAGAATTCAAGACGTTCATTTTCCCCGAGTGCGTCTTCACAGCCGTCACCGCGTATCAGAATCAGCTCGTAAGTACCGTGACAGATTTGGCACACCTTGTTTACTATTGATGTCCATTTGCCACGTACGCGGTTTATTTGGCATCGGGAGTCCTGTTCTTAATTCTATCATTTGATTTCTAAAATAGATCAGAGAGACAAACGTTTGAAATCGCATAGCGCCGGTCGACTGGGTATCGACGAATGCTATTTGAGTCGCACTAATTGCATCTCGCTGAAAGGTATGTCCAGTCTGAACAAAGGGAGGTGACACATCATTTTTTGTGCATCGACGGCCACACGCGGGCGACGCCGACGACGGACGGACAGCGCGCCTGACGCGTGCAGCACGGTGACGATTAAAGTTTTCACCCGAGCTAAATATAAAGTCCTAGTCGATGCCGAGCCGATCGTGTCCAGCGACGTCTCAGCTATTATTGCCCGATGCCCGTGCTTTTTCCATGTATAATTTGCTCGGCGAAGATTTCTGAGAACAGGCCGTTAAATTATGTCAACTTTCAAGTTAAACGTTCTCTGAAACTCACGTGCCAATTTCGATCACCAATGCAACGGTAAAACATTCGTGAGTCATTCGGTTGTTGTGAAAATAAGCTTTACAAAAGTTTCTCGTGCGTTGTGCTTCGCAATTATTGGGCGTGCGAAATGTCTAATGACAGGTTGGGTGTGACTATGAGAAGTAGTTCGATTATTGAGAAATGTTCGGTAAATAAATTGGACCAGTTGATTTAGTAAGATGATCTAGAGTTAATATTCAACCGCTGCCCGCACCTCTTGTCGCTCTGCTTGTGCGCCCGCGGATGCAGCGGCCGCAGTCAGCAACGCATGTGTCGCCACGCGCAATTAATTCTCTGTCACAAGAGCGTTTGGGCGTCTCCAAGTTCCTCGTTTTGTATCATCCCGCGTAGTAAAATAATTAGGACGTTTTGAGGTTCATAAAGGAAGCGTTACTTTATATCGACAACGCGGTACATAAATCTTCATTCGTGCGTTAATTAGCTGTTACGAGCCCGGGTTTAGTATTACCATTTGTAGATATTTTGTTACTTACACAAACTAATTTCTTGCTTTATAAGGAGACTTACTACTTTTTGTTTTGACACACAAAACACAAATTGCGAACCTTGAACATAAAATCAAACTTTTTATTGCCTTAGTATCTACTGTTTAACAGTATGATAGTATTGATAGGAACAGGTGGCCATTAGTGTAAAGCATCTAGCATCGCCATTGAGCGCCGTGCGGAGGCTCCACCTTCGCAGTCGGCTTCCAACGACTCCCCAGGGTCGGCGATTATTGATTTTCATTGATTCTAACGCGTTCCTAGATTTACTGCCTGCGCCTAGCGACAGTGCCATCCATTACAAATGCCATGTAGCTAGATATGCAAGATGCCTACATAAATAGAAAAGCGATTGCTACTAAATACATGTTCTCAAAGATAGAAGACAGCTCTGGACAGTGTTTTATTGAATAATACACAAAAAGGATATTTCACAGCGATCCCCTGAGTTTTAAATCGAAGCATAGATAAAGCACTTGACGAGGTAAAAAGCTCGGTATCAAAGCATCGATCGCAAGTGTCCAGGCGGGCGGCGCGCGCGCACCTCGATTTGGCTGACGTCACAACTCTGACAGCTAAAACATTTGTCGAACAGCGGAGATAGTGTCATTGATAACTCAATCCCTTATAACAATGAGAACACACTTAGCATGTTTGCACCTGCGCGGCGTGCCAACCAAGATCGATAGTGCCCGCATACCTTTATGGCGTATAAAAAGTAGCCAGCTTAACACTTCATCAAAAAACGAAACAGATAATGCTACACCACTAATAAGAGATAAGAAAATGTGAATATTTTAACCGCTATCTATGTTTTCTGAAAAAAGTGTCACCGAATTTAATGCGCGCGCGACGTTTGTTAAATCGATGGGAATGAAACATCATTATTGGTGCTTTATCATATCGAAACGTTGATATAAGATGAGATAAAGCGTTGTACAAAAAATGAGAGGTGTGTTTTTTGTGTGTGTATCGCGGTGTGAGACTGAGCGTCGCCTGCGCTCGCGCCGCGGGGCGGTTTCCCGGGAAAGCGCCGTGGGCCCGACCCGTTTCAATATTTAACATTTTTACACCCACCACACTATTGTCCTGTTGCTCGTTTTCTCTAGAATCTTTTGTCTGAGATCGGACTCGCATCGAGGTGACAATGTTTGTTAGAGTTTACGCATCCTCAATGCACACAATGCTTTTTTTATTAGCCGATGACTTGTGAATTTGTTATGATCGATTGCCTCTAGAGGATATTCCTCAAGTAAAAACTTGCGGATAGCAACCTGTGACTATACTTTGAACGTTTGTTTTTATATGTTTATTATACTCTTCATAATTGAAGATATTATTAGAAATTATTTGCTTTTACTTCCTTAAAAATAGTGTTTTATTTATCTACACATCATTTTACATTTTATAAAGTCTTGCAGTTTCTGTAAACACGTTTTTCAGGCAATCAAATAATCAAAACCTCTACTATCTTCAACCGCTGGAAACTTTCCTAACTTATTTTTCTCAATTTCAACCCTACAAAATTAGGTACCTACATCTTTCACCCGCCTTACTCGGGGTCAGCATTTTGTTTATTTTAATCATCGGATGGTAATTGGCACCCAACTACTTACATGAAAATAAAATAAGTAAAAAATAAAGTTTCGAAATTTTTATAGGTAGGTAGGTACAATCAATCAAATTGATGGGTTTACGCATTCTGAATAGTAATGGTAGGCATTAAAAACTAGAAGCAGATATAGTAATAGTTCTTAGCAACTGTACTTGGTTCAAAGAAAAGAGAGAAGGGTGTTTTGCTCCAAACATCAGTACTACTAATCGAACAAGCAAATAACACGCTTGACAAATACAAAACGTAACAAAATAAAACGATTAGAGAAATCGTGTCAGTAGTTGTGTTGGTCATGCTGCTCATGCTACATCACACTATTACGCGGCTTGAGGAGATAATCACGAAAATAACTGCGCAAGCTCTCTCATGTAGACGCAAACACGCTCAATACGTACTTAATTGAAATTTATATCTCATTTCTCAGTATCAACAATCAATATTCTAAAATCTCCCAAGCTATTCTCACATTGAGCATCCATAAACGAGTTCTACGCGAGTATAATCGAACAATATAATGAAGGAGTAAAGGCAAACACAATTTCAATAACAAAAGGCAACCATGACAAATAAACATATTTCACGGGCCAAAATGGCTGCGGTCAGGTGTCACGAGGTGTCCCTCCCGCGCTCCCCGCTACCTCACCCCCCTACACGTTTCTTTTTCTTCACCAATAATCGATTCATTCTTTTCAATGTGATCCTTTTATATTTGTTAACTTATTGCTCGTTTGTACAACATCGTTTTGTTGAAATATTTCTTTATCCCGTCATTAGTTTATTGAATTAACTTAAAAAAAAATCAACATTTTTTAAATGAAAGCTATCTTATAAATCGTATGCGCATTATGAAAAGTTATGCAATAAGATTTTGAACATGCGACGGAAATAATGAAATTGGCAACAAATATACCCAAATACCCATTACTTAACAAATCGTATGAAATAATGAAAATCGAAGGAATTAATTAATTACCATAAAAATATCAAAGTCACTGGATCAGTTCATTATTCAATAATTCAATAAATAATACAGCTCGATAACACGAAAATCACATAAGTCAAAAATACAAGAAGTCAACGTACTTGCTTAAGAGTGGATTTAAAATAATTTAAGATGAAAATTATTTATTGGGTCTGTATCTCTTTCCCACTTGTGCTACGTTACGAGGAGGTTATATGGTGCTCTCGCTCTCACCTACCATCGATCACTGGAGGTGTGACGTCACGCAGAGCCGTCGTGTGCGGCCCGACTCAATTTATTGCGTCTGCGCACCAAGCATCCACAGAAAAACTAAACATTTGTTTGTATACCAAGTCTTTAATTAAATTAACAAATAACATAGTGTCTGAATAGTAGAACTTAATATTGACGGTTGAAAATTTGTTAACGCAGAAATGAACATGTCTGTGTGCAGTTATAATTTGGTTCTTGATTTAATAAAACCTCCTCAATATTATTACTTAATTTTTGGTCAACGTCAATTTGACATAAAATAAAAACAAGACGGTTCAGTTTGAACTACGTCAAACTCACTCCGGATAAAATATATAAATTGGTTCAACTAAACTTAATTTTTGGTCGACGTCAATTTGATAAAAACAAGACGGTTGATGCTTCAAAAATTAACGTAATTTTTTTATGATGTGGCGGATTGCCTACTCGCTTATATTTCGAGTTTACAGCCGTAACTACGGGCACGAGTGTAAAGTAGATCTCATTCTTACAGTGGGTCCTCTAAAAGACCTGATGAATCGCTTGAACAGAGAAGCAGTAGACCGATTGCCGATCTACTAAGCTATTAGACATATAAATGGCATAAAATAAACCACAATGAAATATACAAAGGTACATCATTTATTCAATTTAACAAAACCCGAAGGCAGTTGAAATGTGGATGTGCAGGATGCTGATAAGAGTTGTGAATGAGATAGCAGACGATCTCTTCAACTTGCACACGATAACATTTACCTTATCAATCGGATCAATAGGGGAGAGTCTGCAACTGATTGACGCATTAGACGAAGAAGAAGGTGTTTGAAACAGTGAATCTTTTATTAACTTAATAATAAATCGTGCCTACTTTTATAAAGACCTTCGTACTTTTCTTTATTGTACGTATTTAGAACTGAAGCTACTTTGTAATGCAAGCTAAACACATCAAATTCTATTAATGGATAAAGCCAACTGAAGATGGAAATCAAATGAAACAAGGCCCTAACAAAACGGTCCGTTATCTTTAACGAAGGCTTTACATTTCCAGTGTTTTTAAAATTCACGGAACCGCTATCTGAAAGTCATTGCATCTTATTGACAAATGTTTACAATCATGTAGGTAGAGGTGCTGAACAAGTCTTGTAACTGCAATTAATTCGATCTGTTCCGAACACTTTCTGGGAATATTATCGCACATTGGTCCGGTTATACGTGGATGCCACATGCAGCGTTCATTATTTTGGTGCATTTACGAATTACTGTCAATAAAGCATCGGTTTTCTGGAAAGCGTCGTTACAATGCGCAGCTGTAGGTCGTACGGGATTCACGAGACTTTTGATAGCAGAACACTTTGAGGAACTCTCATTAAACGACTTTACATAACATTCGTTTAACTAGCGCATTATTCAGAGGTTCATAATCACGAATTAACGAACGAGTAAAATTAGCAGAAACAGCTATTCTACTGCACTTATGCTTATGACTGAACATTAAAACGTTAAATGCTTTTAAATATGTTTAAAGCGGATTAAGATATACTTTGCTTTTATATTTTAGCTTGCTTAATAGAAAATAACCGTTATTTTACTCAGGTGTGTTAAGTAGCCATTTTTAGTTATGTTCTTTATCGTCTCCATAATATTTATAAATTTGATTAAAACTTTTTAAGAACTCTGAAATACAATGGGTTTGTGGTGAATTTCTTATAAATTGTCTTCAACCAGGAGTTGCAGCTAAATCTGCCGCTGGTTTGTCTACTAATATATCAGTAGTGGTTCGCTGAGTCGTCCCTCGTCGCAGTACTGCATCAATCAATGAGATATGTAGGCAGAAGGAGCGCGCGCTCGCTAACGTGACATTTATATATTCTTCACAATGTTCCTGTCGTGTCCCGATCGTCGCTCACGTGTTCCTTTACACTGCACACCGTTTCGTCTTGTTATGAACTGTCACTAAACATTCTAAGTGTGCATTCATTAGCATCCATTTTTATAACAGTAATAATTCCTTTTGTAGCTGTATTTAGGCTGAATCGATCTCACAACATTCAAATATTAACATCTGGCAAAATATATTTTATGCAAATATCTCATATCTTATGTGTTCGTATGTAAATGTAAATAAGACATAAATTCTTCTCAACTCCGCAGCTCCATTTATAAGCGCACGTGCAAGACATCTGTGGACAAGTTTTTACTGTCAAATCGGAGTATGAATCGCGGAATACGAGGCTGGTACTTCCATAAACAATACATCACCACCCCAATAATTAGAGCATCGTTTGCAGAGCTGCGCGCGCGGCTGTCGTGGGCCGATGGCGCGACGCTCGTCTTTCTCTCCTTGACGCCTTTTTGTGAGATTTTTTGTTTCCCGCCCGGGAATAATGTCATTATGGCGCCTTTAATGTTGTCAGTGAACGGGAGCGCGCCGCCGCCGCCGCCGCCGCCCAGGGCGAACGTTTGTTGATACTTAAATTAGGTTGTTTTGACACGCCTCGTTCTTATGTTTGTACTAAATCTAATAAACGTCAGTAGCGAGAAAGCGTCTCATTCATTATTCCGGTGTTCTCTTAGCGATCATATATTTTAAGTAGTTTTGTATAATTGAATGCTGTGGTATTGGGGACGACATGCGTGTCTGCCAGTGGGAGTAGACTGGGTGTCGTTTACGTAAACGGAATTCAAAAACAAACATGAGGCATGGAAACAATTACGGGCGGTGGGACAGCGAGGCATACATAATGTATAATCCGTCAATATTGTCAGCTACTACTCGCATTGTGGCGGAGTCATTACGTGCGGCGCAGGCGCGGGGAGAGTGTCGCCATTGTAGTCAATGGCGCTGCCAGGTGGGTGTGCAAGTGTAAGTAGGTGCCGCGACATGCCGGTGACCCTCGCACTGCCGCGCCCCTCACTGCCTGTATGCACTCTAAAACAACTAAGATCGTATAGCTAGAAACCACTACTACTCATCCTAAACATGTTTTCAATCAGAGTTTATAATAGCCTATCTAGTCATATTTGTCAAACATTCTCATCATAACTTAAATGCACGCAAATCTAACTCTAACCGAGTATTATTATTCAAAAGAAACTGACAACACAGTCATTCATATCGCGAGGATGAATGTATATTTGAATGGGACAGTGGCGAACGAGTATCCCTCTAACAACAAGGATCCGATTTCCACGACACGACGGGACTAAATATTTGAATGGAATTTACATATTTCTTTCCAGTTGAGCAAGTGGTGCATGTATTTTAAGACACACTCAATGCAGTGGCTTCGAATAAGAGAATAATCATAAACAGGGAGATGACCTTAGTCAGAAGTTCGTTAATGAACGTAACTTGGATATTCTAATTATATTTACAACAGTCTTTCATTAAACGTTCAGATAGAGTCAAAATACTAAATAGATATCGACTAACGCATATTTTTAGACGAGATAATGTTAAATGGGCCACGAGTTGTAACAAATGTTCTTTGTCTAGTTTCTCTGTAACTATTTTCGAAATCATTAGTCTTCGAGTGACACGTTCCTCGTGAAATTACTCACCGCAAAACTGAACACTTGACACGGACTGCTCAATATTTTGTACTGTTTATGATTTTCCTTTGATCAGGAACAATGAGACGGAGATATTTGTCAAAGCATTTCATAGATTAACAGAATTAACGCACCTCTGAAAAACCACTTCAAAAGATACATAAATAACTTTAACGAAAATTAAAAAGTTAATTGTCGCTACAGCGGAATGTCCGGCTGTAATAAAGTAAACGCTTTACAATGTAACACTGATCATGAATTCTGGCTGTGGTTATTGTTTTTTTGTAACACATTTTTGTTTTGAAGTTATTGTTTTCAAAGGAAATAATTAGTAGTAGAAGTCTCATAAATCGGTTCAAAGATACACTCATTACAACGGTTTCATCTGACAAGGAGAGCAAGCGACACTATTTTCAATGTGACAGCATTTTCGTCAATTTAACACTTGGCTGTCGCGATACATTTTCCTCCCATTTCCTCGAGTTCGTTGTGCTAATCCCGAGTAGTGCGAGTGTGAACATGTGAGAACAATGTACAATTAGGTTTCACGTGGGCGGGTGGGCAGAGCGACAGGTATGCGGCGCGAGCAGCCCGCAAGGGGAGGGAGGGGAGGGGGTCTGCCCGCGACTCAATCGCCAGGTAATTACCGTCGTCGACTGGACATGCTGAAAGATTGACACCACCACGACCACTCTCGACGACTTGTTTATTGCTCGCCATTAAAAAATAATACATTTTTTCTCACCTCGACGTCATAAAACTGCCAAGAATATGCTAAAATTAGTTTCGATATTGGTTTAATCCGCTCGGATATTAGGCGAGCAGGCGCTATTTAATGGTAACAGGTTTCCGTGGAAGGTTTTATCGTAAATATTATTCACAAATTGTGTGGAGCCGCAGCAGGGGCGCCGCCACTCAGCGAGGGGGCGATTTTTCATCGACGCTGCCTCTGCTCTGCCAAACACATTTTTTAACACCTCGACCCGAGTTTAAATCAAACATTTGTTTTATACTTATTTTAACATAATTCAATTTTCGTTGCAATTAGTATCCATCACTATCAAAAGCTCAAGTGTGACTCAAAGAACTTTCTAACAGTTGTTCAAAAACAATAATGGAAGAGAAATTGAACCCCATTACACTTCCTTATTGGTTTCCAAATATGCAGATTTAGAAATACGAGGACAATACAAGCTTCTGTAGCAACAATATTGGCATAAACGCTACTATCAAACTTACATTACGTGGCACATTTAAAATGTGCACAGTATTGTAATACCGGGGTAGTCAACTAAAGTGATAAACCGATGTGGAATGTCGTCAATAAGTTAACCTTATTAGTTGGTGTGTGCTGATCTCCGCGGGTGGCGCTGCTACGGGCCCGTTCACACTGAGATATGAGAGAGCCTTTACTGACCCATTACAATATAAACGGCTGCATAATGAAATTAACTCGCTCCGTCTGAACAGCTCCTTATGATAATCGTCGACCCTTCTCTTGCCATGCACATATAATTGAAACCGCGCCTATTACACCACAACCATAATTGATTACATTATTTGTTTGTACACAATTCTGTGAACATTGGTAGCTCTTTTAGTCAGAGGATATCATAGTGTCTCTTTTGTTTCAGATCACGAAACTGAAAATCGACAGTAATCCATTCGCTAAGGGATTCCGTGACTCTTCACGTCTCACCGAGTTCGAGAGGTAAATATCATAATAACATCTGTTGTTAGACATCGTTTGTTGCTTTTAAGTCAATATAGGTACTTATTTGAAATATTTTTTTCATACTGAAACTTTTGTAGCGAAAGAAACTGTTATTTTGTAAAGACTATTAATTAGAGATACTTGAAAGTGACGGCTACTTATTATTCATGAGTGTTCATTACATGTCATTGCTCGTGCGACATAATTCGGTTAGTTCTCTAATCGTTGCATTGGATACGCTCTCAGAAACAAACATAACAGTCTGATGCTGATTGATATCTCCACGCGAGCAATTATGTCGCTGTATTTATTGCTTCTTAGCCAATCCAATGTATTTAATTGCGGGTGAGCCGACATCAAGTTTCCACCCGTGTAATTTATAATCTAACATTTTCTCTCACCACATTCGCTTCGCATATCTTATTGCTCGCTTTCGCATTTCTAATGCCGCCTTGCTCTATGTTCTCTTGATTATTGGGTGTTTTATTTCTTTTTGTTTGTCTGTTGAGATACTATATCACGGGGAGCACGAAAGAACATCAGTCTTCCCCGACGACGCGCGCTACAGCGCCGCCAGTCATAGGTAGATACGATCATACAATCATATTACTATATCTGCATCAGTTTGTTCGCAAATGTTCAAGTGTCTCAAGTGTGGCTCCGTACCTTTTCAGGGAAACAATGGAGTCCATGTTGGCGGAGCAGCACTTCCTGCGGTCACCGCTACGACCTTTCGACCTGGACCAACACAATAACAACCTCACCTTGGAGGAGAAGGCGATTCTGGCAGCGCGGTCACAGCTGTTCCTGCGCGCCGCGTATCCACTATATGGTGTGCCAGCGGCGGCGCTGTGGGGGCAGTGGGCGTGCTAGCGCCTCAGCTCCTGGCGCAGCAGCACCTCGCAGCGTCGGGTTCAGGGCTGCAACTACCGCGGCCGGTGTACCCAGGCGCTCTGGGCGCGGGTGCGGGTCCGCCGCCTCTGGCGCAGCACCGGTTCTCGCCATACCCGCCGCGGCGCGCATCCCCTGGTTCCTCGCCGGACTCGCTGCGCGACGCCAGCCCGCACCCGTCGCCGCTGCACCCGCCGCACACCCACACGCGCCGCACCCGCCCCACAGCCCCACTTAGTGATAAAACGCTGAATAAAAACCTCCCCGAGATCTCCCTGTAATAATATGCGATATTGTATGAGAGCCTTTATATGGAATGTTTTCTGAGAGAACAAAAAAGGAAATTCTGAAGTGCGTCGGTGTTTGCTACGAAACGAGATGGCGTCGAGGACTTCGATAATTTTATGCGCCGCGAAGTGAATAAACCGAGTGCGAGTGCGTGGAGAACATTTAGAAGTGCGTCTTCATCGTGAACGACTGAACACCGCGCGCTTCACTGTGTTGAAACTCAGACTGTGAAAAAGTTGTATTATATTGTAAAATATTATTTAACTGTACTTTAAACTGTAATTATTGTTATATGTTCCTAATAGTTTTGTCTCGTAGTGATGGTTTCTGCTAAATTCCTGTTATAGCAAATTAGAGTTAATTGCATCAAAACAAGCATTTGATTGCTGTGTACATTTTGTTGATATCGTTCAGACTATTTGAAAATAAATATTGGTGATGAGAACATTACGTAGAGACTCGATGTCTCAGCAGTAGTGACACTCGACACTGTTTTGGCTGATTTCATCTTGTTTAGGTAAAATGTGCAATACAACAGAAAAATGTTTTAGTGAAACTTAGAGGTTTAGTAAGATAGATGTATTGATAAATTAAATAGTAGAAATTATATTGCTGTCTATGTTTACAATTAATTCCTACATCCGATTACAAACGGATGCATAGATGTACCTACACGGTTACTTTGTAGTTAAATTATAGTTATTATAAATAATATATGCTGCTAAAGAAAAAAATTAAATGTTTGTTAAACTATAACTGACTTGTTTCATTTCCCTGAAAAGCAGTTTTATCGCTAAACTGCAGAGAGGTAAGTAAATTTTTCGTTACAAATTCTTTCAAAAGCTGCCTCGATGAGGATGGAGACGCAGACCATAGGAAGGGTGTAGACAGGTTCCAGCAAAGAAAACATAAAGCTACAATTAAAACTTGCCTTAAGT